>CABFOV010002605.1:54711-81771 GCA_902141375.1 Timema poppense
TGCCATGAAGTATGTTAAAGGCGTATTGCTCTATTATTATTATTATTGCCAACGCTTCTTACTACCCGTTCGGATTATACGCATTCACGATAATGTTTAATGGTAGGGTGATTGTGAGATGAAATGGTGGACCTACAGTTTAACGTGGAATACGAACCACGGTGGAGGCCTGGCATTCCCCACATTAACTTCTCAAATCTCAGTAATGACTAATGAGGTACGGATGAGCAATATATAATTTAAAGGAAGACTACTAGCATTTGCGTGGAACGAGAGTGGTAAACCATGTAGAGAAAACCATTCTAAGTACACCCCATCTGGCTTCGAATCTCGACATTCCCGTTACTGGCGAACCAGTCAAAACGCGTGCCCGCCAGTGCGGGTAAGATGAGTCTTGACCGGCTAATAGGATAACCAAAGGAATAAACTTTTCTTAGAGATAAACAAAATAATATGCCTACTTTAGTATATTCATATGCAAAACTAGGAGCTATGCAGTTGTCACCCATATTGGCTTCTCTATAATTAATTTGTGTTAAAAGCACCTGATGGACACACAGACTAAATATCAAGCTCAGCTATACGTAATTGATTTAAATTAGTTGAAAAATGACATCTGAACACGGGAATTGAATCAGGGACCTTTAGATTTACTCTCCCTCGTAGTTATCCAAGATTCGTCCCGTGCTCAGTTTCATTCTTCACTCGCAGGCTGAGTCTGTGATGGACGTTTGGATTCGTCAGTTAAGTGTGAGCGACCAATAGTATTGCGAGCTACCAGATATCACAGCCATCTGCGACTCGGGGGGGCTGTTATACCGACAAATACATAATACAAGATTGTCTCTTTTTTTTTTGCTGGTGACAGAAAGGTAGATTCGAAACCAGGCTAAGAGTGTATCTTCCCCAATAGGTTTTTCACTCTCTCTTCACGAAAATTCGGGGTATTTCCTCTAACTTAAACCTTCTCCAACCCTAATACCTTTGTAAAAGTAAATGCGCTTAGCCCGGATTCGGTGCAAACAAATATCGTGTTTACTCTAAAAGTTGTTTCTTATGCTAACCAACTTTCTAACTGCATCAGGCTTCGCGGCTGATCAGTTATCAAGGTCAGCCGGAGATTGTTGGGATCTTAGTTTGGTCCCAAGTGGTGCTGAAATGGATTTATTATTTGGATAAGGTCTCGACCTATGTCATTTGGGTATGAGGATTAAATACTCATTTTATTTCTTAGATGCCATTGATTGGAAGGTCAGGGTTTGAATTTCGAACAGTTGCACTTTAAATGCATTTTTTTCCCCACTTAAATCTTTATCACTTGCCGCGTATTAATACTCGTTCAAGTTATCCGAATATTTACATTAACAGAATAGGGTGAGGAAGTTGCTATCTATAGGAAATTTATCTATATTTGTGTGAAGGGAGATTAATAAGCCATTTAAGAAAAAAACACATCCGCATAGCCAGCAGCGATATCGTCAGCAGACACTCAGTCTATTTAGAGATGCGTCTAATGCCTCATGATTCACTCATTTTTGAAAATATATGAAAATAACGCTAGTATGATAAGAACACATACTTTTAGTATGTTTTTCACTTTTCACGTTTTACTACTCATACGGATTATTTATGTGTTTAAGTATACGAACGGGACAAGAATGCGGAAATTAGAGCTTAGAGTAAATATATAGGCCTACTAATTTGCGTTTTTGGAGAGTGTAGGACCTTTTAGGTGAACTCACCCTCAGTACACCCAGCCTGAAGTTTAACTCAGACTTTCTCGTCATAGCAAACCTGGCAAGATCAGGGTGATATTTGGTCAGAGTTTCTGTCAATGTACGTACTGTACGTGCTAAAAGTAAGTCATTTGATTATCTTTATTTTGCAAAGAGTGAATACGTAAAAAAAAGGTCACATTAAAGTTTATTAGTCGTCTATTGTAAATACTGTTTAGTGTCGTGTAGTACAAAAATCATTCGTTTAAGTAAATTAAACTAAGTCATAACAAAAAATTATACTAATTATATTTTTAATAAGCAAATGCTCTAAATATCAAGATAATTTAGTCTGGTTTGACGTTGACGGGGAGGTCAGGGTTCAAATCATAGCCGGGTGTCCTGAGGTTGTTTTTTTTGAATGGTTACTCAGCTTCCTTCCAATTAAATGCGAGTATATTTCCTCTAAATTCTACCTTCCTCATGCCAACCATAAAAACCCAATTAATATGAATATCTATAATCCGAAAGAAAGGGTAATGAAAAGCTTCGGAAAAAATATAGTGAAAATATTATTGTCGGCTATTTTA
Source organism: Timema poppense (assembly GCA_902141375.1). Lineage (NCBI taxonomy): Eukaryota > Metazoa > Arthropoda > Insecta > Phasmatodea > Timematidae > Timema > Timema poppense. Next base: position 57,017 of record CABFOV010002605.1, read on the forward strand.
TTTACTTTAAATCTATTACTGTTTACAGCCTGTGGCCTAGGTCAGTTTTTTATTCAAGCCATATATTTTCCATTGCCGGCTGGCTAGGCCTGTTGAGATACTTCAATTATGTTGCATTAATCCTATTTGTTGTTTACTTCTGTAGAGCATTTAAAATTTATTTTGCATTTAATCCCAGAATAAACTATGACAGTAGAAAAAGGCCCAGTTTTGTGTAAGACTTAGCACGCATCAAGTGCGACGCTATATCAAATACAGGATACCTAACTAGAACAGAATGGTATGAGCCAGTTTCATTTAAGTAGGTGTTGTTTTGTATTTATTATAGCGTCACACTTGGGGTGTACTCAAACTGAGTATTAAATTAGCCTTAAGACAGTAAAGTTAACGACCATATACAAAAAATAAAATGTGAATGGTATTTGAACTATTGTCCCGCTTCAGTGAAATATCGTACCATCTATTCTTCGATACTGGTAGAGCCTCTATGAAAGAGAAAACTGGAGATTTCTCTTAGTTTATAAGAGTCATGAAATTGCATTTTAAAGTCATGGCTTCACTTGGAAAGAAAGAAAGGCTGGGAGGGGATAAATGTGGAAGGAGAAAAATAAGTCATTCAGCACTAACTAGATTTTTGTTAGTTCCAGCAACTTTTATTGCTATTATCATTAACACAAATAACACGCTAGAAGAACACAATGTATGTTCTAATGATTGACACTTATATGACGCTATAATACGGCATCAGCAACTTCTTTTTTTTTCAAAAGTGATTTTTTATAAAGAACACTGTTCGTGAAGTTGGAATTCAGACAATTCACAAGATATGACACATTTATAACGAGCACGTGAGAAAGCCCCTTAATTTTAACCATAATATTTTTTTTAAATGAGCTGACTAGACAAAAAAGTCAGTCTTATCTAATATGAGGTTTTTGTGACGAGGTGATAGAGGTTCGAATTCCAGCAGGTGCAATGAGGGCGTTTCCCACACGGGATTTTACTATATTCTCTTAGCATTAATTTGGTTAAATTTCTTCAAATCCACCCTTTAAGAAGGCCTTTAGAAAAAGTCGTTATAACTATTGTCTAACATAGAATGTTAGTGTTAGGTCTTACAATGTCTAGGTTTATGTTATGTGTATGTCTTGTGTCGATATATAAAATAAGCGACTCTTTAGCTTAAATAGTCCATACGGTTCGATTCTCAGAAAACCTTGGACAAGTATAATTTTGGATATTGAGGATTTACCTTTAAAATCGACAAGATAACAGCCCTGGGACTGAATGTTGTTTCTGTTCTCGAACTAAATCGATTTTTAAGTCGTATAATGATTTTATCCGTTGTTATCTAAAGTGAAGATTTATACCAAATCAAAAATAATTTTTAAAAATTATACGAATGAATGTCTAGAAACTTGCATGGATGAGCGCGTAGGCTATGGCCTGAAGTTCGAATTACCTGGTTTGACAGTTATGTGATAAGTGATTGAAACCCATCCGAGTATATTGAGGGTGAGTTTTCTATCTGGTTTTATATTCTCCCTTAACACAAATGAAGGAACATACCCTCTAGATTATATCTTCCTTATCCATCTACAATTGGTGTGAATATGCAGATAAACCAGACGGATAATAGGACGCAATGAAGGAAAAAAAGTTGACTTTCTTTACAATGTCAAAAGTAAAATCCAAATCAATGGGCTAGTATTTTTTTAAATTAGGGGAATTTAGCTTGTTGTTTTTGAACAAAAGTATTATATCGGTATATCACTTACAAACCATTCCTTACTCATACATTTTTCATAATGAAAGGAAAAACCCCAATTTCCCCCAATATAAGTTCTTAGACCAAGCCGAGAATTGAATATGGACCCTAATTTCACTAAACAGACGCACTACCGACTGAGCTAAGGTATCGGACAGTAATCTAGTCATGACGACTACTGCGAGTCTCCCCTAAACGCTCTCCTTACTCCACGCTCTGCAGTGGTTTTTGTGTGCTGATTGGTTTGGGAGATAACTAACTATAATAAGGAACTGTTGCGGATAGCCCGGGCGCCTAATAAAACGTGGCAGCACATCAACGAAATAAAATAAATGAGCAACCGTAATTACGAGGCTGACGTGGTTTCAGCATAAATAACAAGGAATTAAATGAAATAATTGAACAGGAATAAGTATTTGTTAAAATTAAATTGATTGGATTAGGAGTGAATGACCTTCGATTACTTTGAGAACCCGTCTTATACAGGAACTCCACGGGGCAGGTAATGCAGCTTGAATCATGCGTTGGCCCATTGTAGTTATTTTATAAGATTATTCCCTGACTTTTCAAGGTTTTCCAGAAAATATTTTCCCATTTCTATTGACTTAATATCTACATTTTCATAAGTTATTTTTTAAACACTAAATGTTTTAGGTATTATTTGGGTCACGGTAAATATAGCATTAGAACCATGTTCATATCCGCAGAGTTCCATTTAAAGACAATGCGTTTTGTTATTATGTAAAAAACAAAATCGGGCACATGTTTAAGTGTTTAGGTGCGAAATTAATAGTTTTTATAGACAAGTATTTAACTACCCTGATTTTCCTATATCTTTAATTAAATTCCCTGTCATTCCCCTGACATCAAAAGATGTTCTGACTTTTCAAAATATTACCTGTTTTCCTACTTGTAGCCACCATGTCAAGAGAAATATGCCATTAAAACCTACTACGATGCTCTTTGTGGCTAAAGCCTCATTGTGTATATCTAGTATCCCGATTAATCGGCCATGAGATGGTCTCTTAATAAACTGAGAATTTAGACAGAAGGTTACTCTTGAACCAGAAATCGCAACGAGGTGTATACTTCTGCATTCTTCACTTGACAACAGCAAATTGTGTTTCAAATAAATAAGTTTTTTCATTTTATAATTATCATATTTTAACTTAATAATATATATATTGAATATTATAAAATGGGTTCAATGCTCTGAATTTCAATAACTTCAAATGCAAGCTACAGAAGATGTGACTCTGGGTCGAACTGTATTATTTATCTACCTAAGTTACGGGTTGTCAGGGGGGTGAGACGGGCTACCAAGGTGCCATAGCTGTAACTTACTTTAACAATGAACCATCTCACTAGTCAAGGGGTAGTAAAGTTTAAAACGAGTTTTGAGTCTCTAGTTTAATCTCAGATTCGGACAAAATAATGTTGTATTCGTGGATAGGTTTGTCATTTTACTTTGATATTTTTCTTGGAACCGTATCTTACTACCCGTTCGGGTTATACGACTATGTACTCATTACTTTAGTGTGTTAGGGATTAGGAAGTTTGGATGTATAGTAAATGTGGAAAGCCATTCAGAAAAAATAAACACCCTCAGTACACCCAACTGGGATCAAACCCTGATCTCCCCATCATCAACAGTAATTATAATCTATTGGAGGAGTGACGCCTTAGACCATGCTTCCATCTAAGTGGGTTACTCCGATATTATAACTCTTTAGTAGGCTCACTATTGTTAGGTGTTTCGGTCTTGTAGTGAGCTATATTTATTTTAATAGACATTTGGAGCATCTCGTATGAAATGCAATCATATTTTTGCGGCCAACATTGATAACATTTTACATTTTAAGTATTATTTTATAGGTACTGACAATAGCTATTAAAAGATACAATTTCAGAAAAGATTATATTATGTATGAGTGCGTGAAATTATATTTAGTAACATTTTATAGCATTAAAAACATGTCCAGCTGTCAGATATGCCCATTCGTGAGAAAATTGGGGTATATATTGTAATTCATGAGCTGTGTGTTCTTAAATTAAGTGCGAAATCCCTTTATCGACATTGAAGTAGGGTTTTCTGGGGCTTATCACTGGAATGCAATTAGTCAACACAGACTTATTTTAAAGTCACCCGCATAGATGGGCACGTGGGATAGACGTAAAATTGCTCTATAATGATTTGCCGGTGGCGCAGAAGTTGTTATCCGAAATCTAGCCAGGTGTACTACGGGTGGTTTTCCCTAAATGGTTTTAGATTCTTACTTAATAAAAACGCGAGTACATTTCTTCTAGATTATACCCTCCTCATTTCTACACCAATAGTGTAATAAACGCGAATAGTCCTGATAGGGTGAAAAATAATTAAATATTTAATCTTCTTTCATTAATGGTGTTTGTGTATAAGGTTTTCAGATATAGTTTTGCAAAAAATAAAAACATATACTAGCAATATAATATGTTTTGAGGCGAAAATTACGTGAGAGAATGTTATTATAGGGGAAAAAAAATCTTAAGTAATTTTAATAACTACTAACATTGTATTTTCATGGAATTTCTAAGCTGGATGACTTCTTATCTTGGCTTCGTTCTGATCAGTACTTGTGAATAGGAGGGAGGGGCTGTTGAACATGAAGAGAGAGTGAAACAGATTAGTGACACTGCTGAGCCTAGTCCTTGTGAGTAAGATATACAGTAGCCCCATGGCTTCTTTGGTGCTGACTGACAGCTCACAGTTGACAACTAAAAGCTTTGAAACATTACCAGACCAAACTATGTGTCCCTACGCCGAACCATATGATCAGCAAAAACATGTGTTTAGTAGCTGTCACTTTTGATGGTCAAAATTTAGGTATATACCTAAATGTTCACTGTCAGAAGTCAGCTGTGAGCTGTCAGTCAGTACCAAAGAAGCCATGGGGCTACTGTATATATGATCATTAAGAGAGATAGAAACAAATTAGTGGGGGACTGTGTAAAAAGCGTTGCAGTTCAAAGGTGTCCGTGTAGTACAGTTTGCAGCACAGTTTTACCCATTCTGTCTCCGAAATCCTTCATGGGGGAAGTGTCAGTTTGGTTAATTTATGAAATTTATCCGGTAAAAAGAAACCAAATTAAACGTTTTAAAAGCACGTGATGCTCAAGATTATACAGACATTGGGTATTGAAAATAATTATTATAGAAAGAAAACTGAGGAATATGTGTACATAAACCGGAGGGGGTGTCCACACACACCGACAAGTCTGTGCAGTTCACCGATAAATATGCTGTTGGGCCTAAGTTTTTCGTTCCCGTTAACCGTATCCCCACAGTTCACATAATTGAACAGTTTTCCTGTCCACACGAAAAGTATTGTCTGCATTGTCTCGAAATGCGCATGCAAAACGTTGTACACAACCTTGTGTTGGACCGAGCTTAACGTGCACTTTCTGAAACGACTGGTTATATAAGCACATGAAAATTTCTTTGAGTTAGAGAGATAGAACCTATCAATTTTGCCGGTAAATGTATTTTCACGTTACTTTAACTGGATCCTTTACATTTTACAATCGACATGGGACCGACGGTTTTACTTCCCCACCGAAGGAAATTGTACTAGGGATTTTTATCAGCCAAGAAAAATTCATAGACTAAGGCTGGGCTTAAACCCACCCACCCACGTATATCAGATCTTGGGACGAGAACTTTACCCCAAGACCACCGACATATTTTCTACCTAAAAAGGGATCTTAGCTACTTTGCCAAAACAAATGGCAGTTGCATATATATTTAATATGCCTTAAGAAAACCCTGATATCTAAATTTTTCAAATGTTAAGCCGGGGTTTACACATATTTTTCTCAGAATCCAAACACAAATTAGGACATTGAAATTAACTCTAAATCTCAACTGCTTTATTTCCACGTGAAGCGTAATAATCCTCGATACTGCCAGTGATGGGGAAACGGGAAGGAGAAGGGATCAAAAAGTAGTAAGCTCTAGGCCAAAAGTGGCCAAACAGTCGATCGCGATCTACCGGTCGACCATAGCCGCTTGTTTGGTCAATCGATTAACATCAGACATCAGCATTATAAAAATCGAAATATCGAAGCTGTTTGACTGATGGTCATTTACAATCCTGCCATCGTTTATGACTGAGTGATTATGAACGCTGATCCAACAAACCATCATAAGATAAGGCGGCGTCATACAGCAACTTCAAAGTCAACTGTTTAATGAGAACACAACTTTTTCAGAGAAATTATATTTTTATGTGTTTTGATAAAATAAAAATTCAAGTTTAAGTGTGTGCAAGGAATTTAAGTTTTAATATGCAACATAATTTTACTATAAAAACCCAAAATGGGTTATTAATTTTTTTTACCAATGAAACAAACATTATAAGTCTCTGTATGGTTCCCTAGTAAATTGCAAAGGATTCTCCTTCTCTGGAGTAGATCGCTAGACCAAAAAGTCTGGTTATTCTTGTCTAGGCCATATACAAGGTATGTATACACCTGTCTGCGCTCTAGGCCTCTGAAAAGTTGTGGCCCCTTTTCCCCAAATATCTCTCTTTTATAACATACATCCTTGCTGCAGCCATAAAACACGTGCATAAAAGGCTAAGTGTTTTTTAACTGATTTTTTTTAACTCGAATCTTTTAAAATAAAAATATACGAATAATTTACATTCCAATTTTCTTACGAATGGACAAATATGGCAGCTAGAAGAATTTATTAGATCAACTTTCACTTATTCGTACGTCAACTCGTGTGATATTCAGCTGTTACTTTTAGTACTGTCTTTAAAATAACAACAATAAAATAGCAAAATGTTAACATCAAGGTCAAGGAATCAACGTGTAGCTTAGGGCCAGTTTCATAGTCAAGTTTAGTACGCCTCAAGTGCGGCGCTACACTAAATACAAGATGACACCTACCTCAACCAGAATGTAATGGGCCAGTTTCCTATGCGAGAACGGCCCATTCCATTCTGGTTGAGGTAGGTGTCGTCTTGTATTTAGTGTAGCGCCGCACTTGAGGCGTACTAAATTTGACTATGAAACTGGCCCTTAAGTATTGGAAATAATCTTCTATATTTTGTCATGCAAACACCGTTTTAATATTATATTTAAAAAGTACTTTTTTTGTATTTATGTTGAGTTTAAAGGGGCCCCGAAATTAAATTTCCTCAAACTTCCTGAATCCTTTGCACAACCCCAGCCTTTGCTTGACATTGAAAATTAAAAAAAAAACATACATTTTAATTGGGACTAGTTTGGTAGCACAATAAATGTTGTATAAAGTTTGGTCAAACCACGTGCATTTCATGTGGAGTTATTCAGAGATAGGTTTATTGCGGACAGAAACCTGTTGTTAAAAACCGGAAAAATGGGGGTGTGGCCAAACAGGTAGAACGGGAACGTGTAATTACTTTTAAAGTCTTAACGGGTCATTTCAGTGCCAACATGCCATTCTCAATATCTATTCATCTGTAGCGCAGCCACGGGGTGACTTGGAGGGGAGGTAGATTTCCCCTTCTTTTTCTACAATACTTTGATAAAGTTCTAAACTACAGATAGTTTTTACCTTAGCAAGTATTTTTATTATTTTATAATCTTTAAATATATTGAGTTTTATACAAACAAAATCAGTGTTGAGAATAGATTTTATTGCCCTGTTTTTTTAGCTTGTTTTGATTAAATCATCAAATTAAATCATTTAATCTAAGGGTAAGGTGTCAAACTTAAGTGCTGGGGGTCCGGAGTTCAATCCTTGATCCCGGCACAAATCTATCTGATTGCCAAACCCTTCCTTCACCTCTGACAAGACGTTTATTAATCACAACTTGTGAATGTCGGGAATGCCAGGCCTCCACCGTGGTTCGGATCCCACGTTAAGCTGTAGGTCCTCCGTAAGTGCGTACAACCCAAACGGGCAGTAAGACACGGTGATAATAATAATAATAATAACTAGTAGCTATATCAATATTAACTATATTAAAAATATGAGTGTTCTGACCTGATATACAATTAAAGTTTAGCTTCTTATACATGATATAAATTATATTTAAGGGACTTGCTAGCATAAAACGTAAAAATTCCCATGTTGCCCCGCCGGTGGTGCTGGTCCTGCCACCATCTGTTTACAGGGCCCTAGTTTGATTCTTATTGGCATTTTAGAAGGTAGGTATTAAGGTTGGATTTTATTAGACTGTCTTCCGTCTTGATGTATATATACAAATTTTATTTAAAAAGTATACGAAGGTTTTTTACTGTTTTTTATTATCTCTTTCCACTATACTCATTTGAATATACACTAAAGGGGTAGGGGTAAACAAGGTCAAATGTATATGAATTATATTATGGGTGTGCAACAGGCGTGGACTCGTATGGGAGGGGGGTCAAAGGGTCAGTTGACCCCCTGTGAAATTAATACAAAAAACAACAACATTAGGTGACCTGGCGGTCTAGTGCTAAGGTGTCAGACTTCGGAGTTCAATCCTCAGTCCCGGCACAGATTTATCTGATAGCCAAATCCTTCCTTCACCTCTGACAAGACGTGTATTAATCAAAACTTGTGAATGTGTTGAATGCCAGACCTCCACCGTGGTTCGGATCCCACGTTAAGCTGTAGGTCCTCCATTTTATCTCACAATCATCCTACCATTACACATGTGCGTAAGTGCGTATAACCCGAACGGGAAGTAAGACGCAGTGTTAATAATAATAATAATAATAATAATAATAATACAAAAAACAAAATTAAAGTTCAAATTTTAGAAAGGAAATGCAACACAGATATACTATACATTTTTTTTGTTTTTAACTCGCAGACACCTCATTCGATTTCATGTAAGAAAAATTGTCGTGCATAGAGAGTAACGAACATTTTTGCACATAGAGATGGTAGACTACCACACATAAAAGAAGACTAATAATCGCCTGAGAGCAGTTCATCCACGAATATCTAATATAGACTTTGTGTGGACCACAGGAGTTGTGGAACTGTGGGGGGATTTAACCCCCCTGGAAATAGTTTGCCCCTCCCTGGAATAAATTACCCCTTTATATATATTTCAAATCCTCTGATATTATTAAATATGAAGCTGAAAGATGGTCTAAAGTCAAACTTCATATTACTTCTAGATGCATTCTATTGTCAAATATTTGCTGGAGAAGACCGCTTTAAATAACAACTATAGTAGAGGCATCTAAATGGTAGAAAAAGTCAGGGGAGGAAAGCTCTAAATAGTTTCCAAGGTTACCCAGATTCCATTAATATCTAGGGGAAGACCACTCCAAATAGCTTCTAGATGTTTGTCATTTTGAAGAATTTTCAGACGACGACCACCACAAATAGCCTAGTTTCTGAAATAATTCAATTTTCAAAATTTTGTCGGTGGAAGAAGACCCCTTCAAAGATTAACTTCTAGAGATATCTAACTATCCTAAAACGGATGACCTGGTGGTCTAGGGGTAAGGTGTCGGACTTCTATGCTGGGGGTCCAGAGCTCAATTCTCGGTTCCGGCACAGATTTATCTGATTGCCAAACCTTTCCTTCAACTCTAACCAGACGTGTATTAATCACAACTTGTGAATGTGTGGAATGCCAGGCCTCCACCATGGTTCGGATCCCACGTTAAACTGTAGGTGCTTCCATTTCAGCTCATAATCACCCTACCATTAAACATTAAATTAAGTGCGTACAACCCGAACTGGTGGTAAGACGCAGTACTGGTAATAAACATAATAATAATTACTATCCTAGAACATATAGGTGAGGATCTCTCTAAATAGCTTCGAAGGGCATCCAAATTTCAAAAATGTCTAGGGAGGAACACTTTAAATGGTGGCTTATAATTTGTAAAAGAATATACTTTTAAAAAAATCAAGTAAAAGATTACTAATAGCTTATAGAGTGAACCATTTAAAAAAAATTGTTGAGGGATGTCCACTTCAAATAGTTTATGAAAACTATCTGATTTTAAAAACTTGGAGAAGATGACCACGGCTTTAAACATGCATAAGATCAAATATGACTGAGAAACTATTAAATGGTTCTAAATAAAAATATAACATTGTAAGTAACTATGTTATTTATAACTATGGCACCCCTATGAGAATGGTCTGGATCCGCCCCTGGCTGTGCAAGTAGGTATTTTTCACTTCGAGTCGAGTTTGAATTAAAACATCGAGTTTTTTTCGAGTAAGAGCAGTCCTATTATAGACTACATGGGAAGTATATGTAACATAAATATTTCAAGTTGAATTTCTGTAATAAATTCATGCATAAATCATAGATAAGAACAAATATATATTTATTTGTAATTAAATATTTCTAATTATAAATAAATTTAATATAACTGTAATTTTTTAATTCAACGTAAAGAAAATATTGAGATACTTTATTTGCTATGAAATTATATCTTAAATTCGATTTATTTTTTGTGAAAAAAGTAATTATAATAACACAAATTCTAGTTTTAAATAAATGTAATATAACTGTAGTTTTTTTAAACTAGAGTAAATAAAAAACTGAGAGAATTTATTTGCGATGAAATTTTATCTTAAAACGGGATAACATTAATAAAGCTAAACATTTTCAAGGAAAAGATTGAAAACTCCCAGTTGATCTCAAATTTTTCGAGTTTTGTAAACATCGTTGAGTTCTAACCACTACTAAAACTCAACTATAACTCGAAAATCCTCAAGTAAGAACCACCCTCATGATACAATGCCTGGTTTTAAAACCCAATCTCACTTGTCACCGGTAATCCATTCTCTCGCCAGAGTAACATCTTATACCATTTGACCATTGGTTTGGCTGATAACATAGCTATCTTTCAAAACGATAACCCTACATTAAATAATCCTAATTAATTTAATTCTCATAAAAGCCGTAGTGTTTGATAAAATATAGATATATTCTCGAAGTTATATTAAAAGTGATTAACTTTAGGCGTGTGTAATAAAAAGTTATTTTGAACGGGTATTTTTACAGGCACATTTAATTAACTTTAAAATTCTCTTATCAGCTTTGCACCCCCCGTCCTCCACCTTACATTCCCCTTTCAAGACAGTAGAATAAAACAAATTAATGAGTGTCTTATCTTATAACACGTGAAGGACGTATTTAAAAAGACAATTGAAACTCATTATAAGAAATGGCAATGAAATAATTTAAGGTGGATTGTTCCTATCTAAACGACGCCTATAATAATTTAAGACTTTTGAAATAACAGTGATCTTTGATGACACTTAACCTAATAAGCTTTAATAATAATTGTTACTCAAAGGACCAACCAGGAGATAAATGAACTATTTTTTGTATTATTAGAGGAAATTAAATAAATCGTGAATTGAAAAAAGATTATAAGTAAAATGTAATATATTATTTAGTAATACTAATGTTAACACTATCACTGGCACAAGGCAATGTTAAGTTAATCTAAACTTGTTTACCAATGACGAGGTATGGGTTCAAATCCTATCTAGATGAGATTTTTCATTAATAGTTTTCCACTCGCCCACCAGGGAAATTTGGACAGAGTTCTTTTAAATTATACTTTCCTTATCCCTGATAAATTTAGTATGATTAAATGCCCGTGTAAATAGACCTACTGGATGGTAGTAACTTATGGCGTGGAGCAAAACAAAGGTTAAATGTCAACATTTTTCAGCACTAATGGTAGTAGGCTACATATAAATATTAAGGGTTGGGTTTAGGCTCTAAAGCGCTAACATTGCTGAAATCGGGGCTTCCCCTTTCACAATAATTAATTAATGGTTGGGGAACAAGGTGTTTAATATTTACGAGCTAAGTTAGTTTTTAAATCATGTACTGACATGATCACTTTGTTAAGAAAGTACTCGTTAAATAATTTAGAATTAATATAAAAAAAGTGACTTCATATATCATCCCTCTAAATATATATAAAATCAATGATAATAGTTAATTTGTAAGTCATGTTTACTAAGTGCACGTTACAGGTGTTATCCACGTCTCGCATTTTTTTTACATTAAAACAAGAAATGAGAAAGTGATAATTTAGAAAATATGTAGCCTAGATGTTCAAGAAGGGAGAGGGGGATACCATTTAGGAAAAACAAACTCAATATACCTGTCTAGGAATGTTCAAGAAGGGAGAGGGGGAAACCATTTAGGAAAAACAAACTCAATATACCTGTCTAGGATTCAAAACTTGACCTCCTCATCACCGAAAGATCACGCAAGAAACACCTCAGCGAATAACAGGGATTTGAAACCTGACATATTCGTAATCGGTTATTCAATATATTGGGTGAGTGACGCCTTAAAACATGAGATAACCGATGCAAGTTTTTTTTAAATTTAGTTTAATTTTGGTTTTAAAATTAGAATAGATACTTTTTATGAACAATAAAAACAATACTAATATCGACAATAAAGCAATAAAATGTTAAATTATGACGAATATCGGTTTCCACTGAGAAAATGTGAGTTGTAGGGAACGTGAGAAAAAGTCAGTGTTTTTGCAGTTTTTATAGCAAAACTTATTTTGGTGAAAATAAATCAAATTCTTCTCTAGCATGAATATAGAGTTTAATTTTCTTCACATGGGGACCTCATCAAATCTTGAATATTTATTTATGTCATAGGTGTCCTAGAGCTTAGTGACAACTTTTTCTCTTCGCCTATAAATCTTATCATCAAATGACGATATATTCATGACAGATATTCAACAACGGTTGATATCACCATATGAAGTAAATGAAACTTTATATTTATACTAAAGTAATATTTTATTTATTTCATCCAAAAAAATTTTTGATATAAAAATTGAAAACAAAAAAAGATCTTTATTCGCGTTCCTTAAGGGTGTTTTCTACCTGTCCATGTGCAATCGGAAGCCGCAACCTCATCAGTGATACATTTTTCAACCATGTCGGGAATTGAACCCGAGTGGCCTTAGCTCAATAAAGAGAAGATCCACCATCTGAGCCGAAGGTGATAGACTAGAACTAGAACCATCTTGACACATGTCGAGGGTTACAAAGAAACAAAGCATTCATTTTAGGAATTTATAATGTTCGCATATCTATGACGTATTTAGGTCAAACAGTTGACAAGTTGAGGAAATAAACGCTAAAGAAAGAACAGTTTACTTTTATTAAATACAACGCTGTATATCTTCTTGTGTGAAATGAGCTAAATTTAATTAGAATTATTTATGATATTGTTTAAAAAAATAAATAATATTTACACGATTTGAGACGTCAAGTACAGATTTACCCTGTAATAGAGAAGTTCAATGATGGTTTTTCCATTCCTTATCCTCACTAATACTTTTTAATTTAAAGGAAGCGTACACGTATTTGCGTGGAGGGAGGATAAAAAAACTTTTAGTTCAATACCACTCTCAGTACATCCGGCCAGGGTCAAAACCTGATCTCTCCGTCTTCGACAGTCTGGTCTATTGCGAGAGTAGTGCCTTAGACCATGAAGCCACCGGAGTGGGTCATGTTAATACTAATGCAACTGTCTGGCCCCTTAGCTCAGTTGTTAGCGTTTCTGCCTATTGAGCAAAACTATCAGGTTAGACCCCCAGCAAAGCAAAAAGAAAAAAGCATTGGGGAAATATAAGTTCCCCCTTTCACAGTGATGAATTAATGGCTGGGGGCTGGATGTTGTATCTGTTCTAGATTTAAGATAGATTATAAGCTATGTGCTGATATAATCAGTCGGTTCAGAAAGTGCACGTTAAATACCTCAAGTTAAAAAAAAACTTATGTAGTTCCTTTAAGTATACAATAATTTTCTTACAAATGGACATTTTAAACACCTTTTAAAAAATACAAATATATCTTTCACGCTAAATATTGCTGGCAATGTACATCATTAGTGATATTTTATAGATTTTGTTGATATAAATTAAAAGTGGCAGCTGCCGATCATATGACTTGACTTACTAGTATGTGAAAGTAGATCTAGTAGTTTTTTCTACCTGTCGAATATGTCCCTCCGTAAAAAATTCGTTTATACCTTCCAATCCCTGCAATATATATTAAATCTTTATTTATCATTGTGCACCGCTTATTAATCCCTTTCTATGTTATTCGACTTTCCACACTAATAAAGCAGTGATGAGAACAGTAGGATTTAAAGGAGGTGTACCTGCATTTGCGTGGAAGAAGTTTGGGGGAAACCCTTTCGAGAAAACCACCTTAATATACCCGGTCAAGATTCGAAAGTTGACGTTACCAGCACACATTACGAGTCTGAAGCATACATATGCATGTGTGTATTGAGCTTTTATATAACAATATATTTAATGCTAGCATTTATTACGGATGACTGCCGTTTATATATATTTGTGTTTAAAGGTGACACCTGGACACTGGAACCGAAACTTGGCTAAGCAATAGGAGCTGAGTTAGATTACCGTGCCCAAATGTTGCTTAACAATATATCACTTATCGTATTTAAACCTTAAAAAACACTTGTGTCTAAATGTGTTTACTCGTCCTTTGATATGGAGACGGGGGTATTTAAGATACTATATCACCCCCCCCCCCCCCCCCCCACCCATNCCCACCCTATCCCCCCCTTTCACGCCTTAAGTAGGTAATATAGCTCGAGTCAAGCTTATCGTTGCGGCTTTTTGCAGTCTTCTCTTGAAAACCGTGTAGATAAAGACTGGTAAACCATTTTACAATATTAAGAAGAAAAAAAACTTAAAAGTAATTATTTTAATATAAAAGAAATCAATGATACTGAAGAATCTGTTTTTAATTATAAAATGTGTAAAACCGCACTTCTTTGCAATCTCTTGTTGGAAAGTATTCGTGTATCCTAGTTAGTTGGCCTTGAAATGGGCTCTTAAGTAGGGATATATAACTTAAAACAATGTTACCTTTGACTCTTAAAATATGGTGATATACCCTTATTATTATAGGAAGCCCACTTTCAACCACCAAACTGATTGAAAGTCAATAAAATTTGGCATTCTAGAAATATGTATTATTTGAGTTATTAATTATACTTTTTATATAACAAATTATCAAAAGCTTCCAACCAATAATACTTCCATATCGATTACTGTATAATTTTTCTTTAGGTCATTAATGAAACCGACTAGGAATGTAAACACAATTCTTTACCCCCACCAATGTGGCAACATGAGTTTCAAGTTTTAAAATAACGGGATTCCTTTGAAAATCAAACTGCGGCTATTCCCCACAGCTCGTTAGATTTTGTTTGGTTTGTAACACTAGGTGGGTATTTTAATTGTCAAATAAAGGTGACCGTTAAGATCCTGTTTTTATTCTGAATGTCAGCAGTGTTTACCCGGCCGGATATACCCTTGGCATTTCAAGCGTGCCACATAATAACCTGCTGGTATATTCACACATTCAACAAGCTGTGTGCTTTCATTTGAATGCATCGAACACAGAAATGATCTTGACCCTTGTGTTTATCAACCATATCTATGGTAGGCCTACTATGTCTCGCAACCAGAGGACATCTTTTCCAGCACCACGTCTCAAAATTCATCCTATTATATGTATATTATGTACTTATTATGCCAATGTGGTAGGAACGAGAAAGGTTGAATTTAGAGCAAGTGTATCCGCATTTGCGTGGTATGAAAGCAGAAAAACATTCAATAAAAATCACCCTCAGTACACCCCACAGGGTTTTGAACCTCAATCTCCCCGTCATCAGCAGTCTAGTCTATGGAGAGATTGACACCTAGGACCAATGGTCTGTCTGTTAGCCAAGGCCAACCGATTGATTTTATTTGGCCCACAAATGATTCAGCAAACAAACAATATTTATTGTGTTCATAAAAATATACATCGTTATTTTTAAAGCATAAATTAATAAAAAAATAGCAGCTTATATTGGTCTATCAATCCATCTATCTACGGTTGGTGCCTATTTGCTCTTCTATGCTGGTGATATGGAGGTCTAAAGACCTTATTTTCAAGAAACCATGTCCGGGGCTACGTGGTGCCTGTTGTGTGGCTACGCGATACCACAGAAGTTAGTCTAGACTGGTTGTTAGTCACAATGCTCGAGAGGGGTGAGTGACCACACCTACCTCCCCCGCAGCCGTTTCGAGCTCAAACTCTCCAACAATCAACTTCAGCGTAGTAGGTGACCTGGTGGTCTAGGGGTAAGGTGTCAGACTTCTGTGCTGGCGGCCGGGGCTCAATCCTCGGTCCCAGCACAGATTTATCTGATTTCCAAACCCTTCCTTCTCCTCTGACAAAACATCTTGTGAATGTGTGGAATGCCAGGCCTCCACCGTGGTTCAGATTCCACGTTAAACTGTAGGTCTTCCATTTCATCTTACAATCACCCTACCATTACACATTAGCGTAAGTGCGTATAACTCGAACGGGTAGTAAGACGCGGCGCTAATAATAATAATAATAAACTTCAGCGTAGCATGCACTGCGCTAAATAAAACTTGTTATCAGATAGATAATTAATTATGTCATAGCGACAAATAATTTTTCTGAGCTAGACTAAAAGCTAAGACCTATAGGTTTAGTGACAAAAATTATAAAGACCACTAAATAATTTAATTTATTCACACACACAAACACACTTCCACGTAAATGTGGGTAGATTACTTACCCTAACAGTTATAGATTCTTATTTCTAATCTCAATAAAATAATATACGAAATTCCGTGACAGTTAGTAGGATGTGAAACACACACACAAAGCTAGGTGATTAGAAGGGTCTACCACAAATTTAAAGATACCCGATTCTATACTGGGTACTGCTAATATATTTACAAAATTGTCTAGTTCTGCTATTAAATAATTATTTTTTACAACATTTTACTATCCATAAATCATACTTGTATTTTTTAGCGTCGTGTCTTACTAACTTTTTCAGATTATAAGCATGTGTACTAATGAGTTAAGTATGAAGAATGTTGATTTAAGAAGAAGTGTACCCACATTTGCAATTTAGGGGAAACCAACCTCAGTACACCAGACCGGGATTTGAGCCCCGATCCTGCTTTCATTGACAGACAAGTCTAACACGAGAGTGACGGCTTAGGGCTTAGACCATACGGCCACCAAAGCAGGTCATAAATCATATTAATATTACGCTAGTAATGAATGTAACTTTTGAGATAGAATGTACCAGATTTGTGTGGATGAATGGTAGGGAAATCATTTAGGAAATCAAAATTCGTTACAGCCGGCTGAGGTTCGAATTCTTACCTTCCCTTCACCGACAAACCTGACTGTGTGAGTTTGACATTTAGTACGCGTGGTTAATTTGGTGTTATGTCTCGTCTTCAAATTCACCTGAATGTTTATCTGAATGTTTGGCCTAATGCCGACGTCACGAATGAAGACGAATGCTTTCCGTTCCTACACTCGGCTTCATTCGAGATAAGTTCAGTTTCATAGAGGTATGCACTCGTTTGAGTTCTTTTTCTCGGGAAAAATAACTGACACAGAGGTGAATGGCACTCTACCTAAACTCGCCGAACGTGGCTTGCCTGAGATAGAGCAATCTTTTAACTCAGTTTGCGGAAAGTTAAGCCAGTACTAATGTGCGGGTGCCTGAGGGACACCCAAATGCACTAAATCGTTTTTGGAGTGTCTTTCCTTGTCCTGAAGAGATGACGGTATAATATTAGAGAGCATAATGGGGTGGAGTCAATGGAGATCTTAAACATAAGTTAAGCCTAACTAACAAAACCCTGGTGACCATGAACATTATTCCTCTTTCGAGAACAATCCCCCAGTACAGCCGTGAATTGAGCCCGGGACCTCTAGGTCAGCAGCCAGGAGCTCTGACCGCTATATCACGAGGCTGGCTGCCTAATGTGTAGATAAGGCATGAAGTATCTGTAAATACAATTTGAGGAGGAAGACTGACAAATAGGTATAATACGTTTGAGACATAATAACAGGGGTAGAAAGGACATTTTAAAAACAACAACATATTTTTGCGGTCAACATATCTACATTTCACTCTAATAGTGTTTGTATTCTTTATTGGCATTGATACTATCTATGACTACCAAAATGGACAGTTTCAGATAATATGAGTTGACGTATTACTATATGAAAGTTGTTTTAATAAATTTTATAAATATCACTAAACTGCTCATTTTTACAGTACCTAGGTTTTCCCCCTTTGTATGTTCAACACCGGGATCATTAACGATTTAATATAAGGTATAAGAATGAGGAGGGAAGTTTAGAGAAAGTGAAACCCGATTAATGGGGAAAGATGAAGGGAAAGAAACCTAGAATTTTGAATCAATCAACTCTATTGCGAGCTTTATGAGCTAAGCATTGTGACCCCTGGTACGGAGACCTGCTAGACTTGAGAACACCATGTTCTTTTACCTCGAGATTAGGTTTGTCTGCAATTCTGTCTTTCGATCAGATTCTGTGTGAGAGGTTCAGAATTCACTATTAGTGGTAAAAGGTTGTGAAATACTTATACTATGTTAATAATAATTAATATGGGTATTTAAGGTTCATTTGTTGAACCGACTGTTATACTATATACGACATACAAACTTATTTCACATCAGGGCAGACACAGCCCCCAAGTAACTTGGGCGTGGCAAAAGGGGAAATCTAATTATAGCGAAAGTTATTTTTTTAGCCATACTAAACTAAGGTGTCGGTGTATTGAGAGTCTGAATAAGCTGTAGTGTATGTGTCATAAATATTAATATTAAATAAACAACATCTATGAAAGAAAATCTTACAGACAAATTCAATGAAACATATTTTAAATATTCCTTTCCTCTATTTTTACCGACCTTTTTCCTTAGCTCTATTCTTCTGTCAACGTTATGGGTGTATTATTACCAGTTTTGAATAACTTTCAACTCATTATTTGTTGAGAAATCACTTATGCTCTCTGGATTAACCAATTTTCTTTCCAAAATAAAACAATAAATGTTTTAAGAAAGTTCCCCAAAAATGTTAATGTTAGAACAAAAATGTATTAATTAAGAGAGTACAAATGGTTTTCAAACAATCAAATATTAAAGTGAGTTAAAAACTATATCTTGTCACAATATATTTTAGAAACATAAAAATACTTCCAAATGGTGTTATTACATTATACACATAAAAGCATCTAGCGTATACATAATTATAAAGACCTTTTGGTTCTTGGTTCAGAAAATTATAACTCCATTCACCTATTTCATCGGATGTCATTCGGCCATATTAATATACACATTATTTAAAATAACCGTTTATATGTTTTAATGAAAAAACACACAACTATGACTGATTTAAGATAACATTTTATATGTATTATTGAAAAAACCTATCAAACAGCGTTATTAATAGCATTAAACACATAACCTAGCCTTTAATATTCACAGACATGGAAGTTTAGGTTACCTTAGGTTAGTTTGTAATTCATAGCCTACCTAACAATTATGTATTACGGATTATAATTATAAAATAAATGATATCAGGAAATGCTGAGGATTATGGCTGAACGATACCCAGTGAAGTAGGAGTGTGGAGATATTTAATTTCTTAGCCAGGACCAAAATAGTCTTAATATTTAGGCGTAAGATGTTTTGCTGTATTTAATGCATTTGGTAGTGATTTTTATTTTTTAAATATGTTGTTTGTGCTCAAGACCTCAGAGCTGGTTTGAACACCCTTAACCTAAATTAGTGACAGTGACATGACTGATCCGGTGAGTATGAGAGAACAAAATAACTCCAATAGGAGAGAAAGTATCGGAATCCACCTAGATTTTCCTTCTCATAGATCCTTCTTTTTTCTCTCTCTCGACCTGAACGCGTCAGCAACACTGTCAGCAGACACTGGGTATTTCAAGTTCTAGTTAACTTACCTTTCTAAACAGACGTCAAGAAACGGGAACACACATCTCTCCTTGCAAAACAGAACCTTGGCGTTTAAATCAGTTTTCTTTCACACGGTCAAAACTCGCCGTTTATATTCTTACGCCTCCACACTACGCGTTTGTAATTCGATATTATTAAGGAATAAAAATAAATGTTCAAAAATTGACAATTATGAATATTCAACACTTACAGTAAATGTTCATCACACGAAATCGGTAAAATAATCCAATGTTTGGTCAAAGAAACTAATTTTTGATGTGAGATATATTCACTCCGTAATGGAATACCCTTCCACGTATTCAAATAAATTTGACTATATAAATGTTTTATGAATATCACAATTCTAGCTAACTTTTAAAAAAAGTATTAAAAGTAAACTACGATACTCTACTATAAATGTCCACACTTCAAATCTATGTGGTTTAACGATCAAAATAATGATAGTAAAATAAATAGCGCTTTTATCTTTATTTTTATCCTCCTATTGTTCCCAAGTATAAACAGGGTTTAATACTTACTCTTCAGTTGTATTTTACCTAAGTTAAATATTTATTTTATACAGAGCACAGAAAACCTTGATAAATTGTTTAATAAAACACAAGAATTTTGTTAGCATTGTGAGAACAGGAACATATCATCAATCCAATCTCTTTATTTTCCTTTAAAAGAAAAACCTCGTATTTGTTTACGTTGTCGTTTCGTTTTTAACATTTTTGCTCCGGTTTATTTGAACACTTGAATTCCAAAGCGTGGAAATTCGTTTATTGCTTTGACATCACTTGTTAAGTTGATTGTTTATTTGTTTTATAGTTACGTGTCTTATGCTTTAAAATTGCATGCTATTGTCACGTTGTTTTTTTTTAATTTGCCGGGTTAAAAGTCACTTCCGTATTATTAATATAAAGGAATCTTTTAAAATGTGTATACTTATGTCGTAGTAGAACACTTCTCGGATGGGTACAAGTTATTTAAAATAATATCACATAAATATAAAAACATATGAATATATTAAGGGGAGCGCCACACAAACTCACAACAATGCTATCTCATGCTTCCTACTGTGTCAGTGTAAGCACTGGTTATGTTTTCAGACACACTATTCCATCAGAGGGACTCGGCGGACGTGGTGCTTCCTAGCGGAGAACGACCTCAACCAACTAGACCAGCTACCAGACCACGTGATAGCCAAGTTTTCTGTTATGACGTAGCTGTTAGCCATTGCGGTTATCTCTGCAGGCGATTTGGATAGCAAGTCTGACCCATGTCAAAATGTGGTATCATAAGAGCATATTTATCTTGTTTGGCCAAATTAATTACAAATCTACTTACATAGCTTATATAAGTTTTGGATAATTACATTATTTCTGTGAATATATGAAAACAAATGTCTGAAACATAGTCTAGATAAAGGATATTTTTTACAGAAAACTACAAACTGCTTCTATTTATTTGCTTTCTTCAACCCTTGCCAGCTCTTGGCATTTTTTCCCCCTAACAAATCGTATGGGTACGGTGTTGGACAAGTAGTGTTTTTATTATTTTGTCATAGTGATAAGAGATTAAAAACAACATATTTAATATTTCTGTTTTATATTAAAACGCTTTTCAGAATTACAGGGACGGTTTCTATTTGGTGAAGTATCGTAGGGAAAGGTAGTCAGAGGGCCTTGCATATTTGTGGGTGTCTCCAGCTATATAGAGAATATATCATATAAACTTAATTTCTTCATAGTGAAATTTTGTTTTTTTACACAGTTCTTAAAAATAGCTATACGCAAAAGTTTAAAACCAATAAATAATTGTATGAAATACTTCGCCTTTAAGTGCTAGGTAAATAATGTTATCTTAGAATTTGAATTTGTACAAGTAACATAACATATTCGTTAGTTAAAATTTGGAGGAGGGACTAAAATTTACTAAATTTTACTCAATTTACTCCTTCCCACTGTTCCTGCGCCAATTTATGTTGCATATTATCCAGCTTAAAGTGTGCTTATACTCTTGGTTTAACCAAGGAAAATGTTTTAGCCTATTGTTTAGCAATATAAATGGTCGATTTTACCAACTCTTGAGGTAGTCACACAATTAAAACAAAACAACTTAAACACAGTTTTTACTGAAATTCTTGACTTTAGGAACTCGAAGTACGGCAGACAATGAGATAAGTTAAAGTCCCAGTGACTTTCATCTAAAAAATTGTAAAGTTCTAACTTGAAAATTGAAGTGTTAGAAACTTACCGTAAGGTTTTTTGGCTAGCCACTAAGGAATAGGTATTTTTCGGTGGTGTTTACTGTCTGCAAGAGCTGTAAGAAAAACTATTGTTAACCATATTGTTATGTAATAATACTATGTGAGCTTTAAGCCAGATTATGATTACTGTGAAGCAGGATACAGTAGATCAAACTAACAATTAATATATAATCGAATTTTAACAGTCAACTATTAATACAAAATATGCCACTAGATGTAATCATTGTAATTTTTCTGTACTTGCTTTTTATTGGCTTATCAATTATATTTTGTAACGTCATAAAATATTGTGTTTACCAAAGGAAAAACTTTGTGTGACTAAGTGTAAAATTTTTAGTTTTTTCTTTTTCCAGCCATTTAGTTTCGCATTGTTTTCCATTACATCAGCTGAATACACTGTTATATTACTTGAGTATTATTAATTGTTATTCGAATCCCGGTAAGTTGTACTGAGGTTTTTTTCTTAGATGGTTTTCCACTCTCCCTCCCTTAAAATGTGAATACACTTCCTCTAAATTCAACTTTCCTCATCCTTAATACATTAGTGTAATTAATAAATATATCTATAACCTGAACAGGTAGTAAGACGAAGTGCTAACAACAACCAAAACAATCTGCACCGGTGGTTGCGTGATCAAAAGGTTTCACTCTCGTCTAGTTTTATTTCCCGATGGCGAGGAGATCAGGGTTTGAACCCCTGCACACACAATCACACTGTTGCTTATTAATATTAAAGAAGCAATGTCACACTAAGGTATCTTATTTATTTATCATGTTGGTTAATTTGTCAAAATCATTTAAAATAGGTCTGCTACCAAAATGAATCACCATTCATGATAAAATATTAAACATTTGAAGTACCGGTAGTGACCTCTTAACTTACTTTGGTTCAATTTTTTAATCGGATTTTTAAAAATCAAAATAAACTCATTGTCAGGGAAGTACCATGTAGTAGTCCATACTTTCAAAATATGGACCACCCTATAAGTATTATTATACCGCGTCTCCCTACCCGTTCAGTTTGAGATGAGGAAGATTGAATTTAGAGGAATGTACCCACATCCACGCGAAGAAAGATTGGAAAATCATTTATTAAAAAAAACCTTTCTCAACTCACTCAGCCGGGAATTGAATTCCGAACTCGCTGTCAATAGAAAACCAGACTAAACTATGTTTACATTTATATCAAGTGCCCATTGGGTCAAATAACCTCGTCTAAGTTTACAAAAGTTTATTCATTCAAAGAACAGGACAAAAATCCAATACCTAACTGTTTTTTACTATTTGTGAAATTAAATAATTTAATTTATTCTTAGAATGTGATGCATA
Organism: Timema poppense; assembly: GCA_902141375.1. NCBI lineage: Eukaryota > Metazoa > Arthropoda > Insecta > Phasmatodea > Timematidae > Timema > Timema poppense. The sequence goes on from CABFOV010002605.1 coordinate 80,230, forward strand.
AGCGTCTGACAGATGATTTCCTGGAGGGATTCTAACTCAGTTAACAAGCTGGTGTAACATTATTCAAAGAACATTAATAATAATAATTACATATATTATTATAATGGTTCTCAAATCATGAACGTGTATCTAAATAAAACTTGTGCAAATACCTAATCTCGATGTGATGCGGTTCTGGAACTAGTTCGAATAATTCAAGCTAGAAGGCACTTAACCTATGTGGTATTTGTACTTTTAAAAAAATCACCACAATAATCTGCTTATGTTGTGCATGGGCAAATCCAATGCAGTTGTTGAGGGGGTGGGGGGGGCTGGTTTTTCATAAGGCTCTTTTAAGGATAAATTTAATAATTTTAAAGAATCAAAATTTTAATTTAATAATAATAATAATGATAATTTATAAAACATAATCTATTTAATTATAATAATAAAAATAGGACCTATAAGGAAAAAAGTACAATTTTGATTAACAAATTTGTATTTTAATAAAAATTAAACAACATAAAACATATAGCCACTGTCGCAATAAAAGTATAAATATGTACATGGGTTTAAAATGTTTCAGTATTAGTAGAAAAACTATGTATTTTAATACAAATAATTGGCTATCATACTAAGCTTAGTAATCTAATTACTGGAGAGTTTTAGTTTTAAAATACTTGCTTTTCTGCACCTTAGAGCTAAGTTGAAAGAGTTTGATTAGGTCTTGTAAGAGATAGGGCGATGGAGATGTTAAGAGGCCTTCATTATTTACAACATCAAGGTATTAGTTTTTAATATTTTTAATTATTTTCTATTATTTTCTATGCATGGAGGGGGGAGGGGACGATCGACCCCATCGCCTCTCCCCCCACTCATTGGATCCATCACTAATGTTGTGTGAATCCCCCCAAAATGTATAATGCCTTATGACGCATACTTACAACTGACCCCTTGGTAAAGTGGTTAGTGCAACTAAGAACCTAGTGGTCCCGGCTTTGATTCCCTGCTGATAATTTAGGTAGGTATCTTTCTCTTAATAGGAGCTATCCCAGGGTTTGGTTAATCAGGCTTTAGTTAGGTTTAAAACTCACACTGGCTCCACTCCTTCATATTCAACATCATCTCATTGCGGGTACGACGTGTAGACAAACCTCCTATGGTGTACGATGGGACACGTTCTGTGCCACCAGAGTGGCTAAAGGTCTAAACAAACAGGTTATTAACTAGATAATATAAGCTTTATTTCTCCCGGCCAAAGATTCCATACACTAAAAACACACACTCACACAAAAAGATGTTTACGTATCCTTGTACTTGATTTTAAAAACCAATTAAGTTAATGGTGTAATTTCATTCATCTACAAACGTCTAAGGGCATGACTGACCATACTTGCGACATGGTGTCCTTGACAAAAACCCAGCGACCAGCAGGACGCTAGAACGTCTTAACAATGTCACCTATGATGTGATTCGACCAAGTCTTCTTAGTAATAATGGATTCTCTTATCTTGGGAGCTCAGACATATGTTTGAGTATATAAATAACTCAACCTAAGACAGC
>CABFOV010002606.1:0-30331 GCA_902141375.1 Timema poppense
TTTTAGGGATTAGGATGTTATATTAAAAGGAAATGTACCCGCATTTGCGTGGAGGGAGAGTGGAAAACCATTTTGGAAAATACACCCGATAGATATTTGAGCCTCAATCTCCCCGTCATCGGCAGCCTAGTTTACTGCGAGAGTAGCGCGTTAAACCACGCGGCCACCTGAGCGGTTTGTTGTATCTTTTGAACCGTCCTTCCTGTGAAAATAGGACTGTAGCTACCCTTGTCGTGAACGAAACGTTATTCTAAGGAGTAAGAAATGTTAACGATATTGTATAAGAAATACACTAGAATTAACGTGGATAAACGACACGTGGGAAAACCATTAACAACTCATCCAACAACCACTTCTTGTTTGATGCAATCCAATCGTTTTATTTACCACAAAGTTTCTAATCATTGTAGGGAAAATGGGATTCCCCCTTTTTCAAAGTGATGAACCGATGTTTAGGAGGAACCGACTGTCGTGTCTTTTAGAGTGAAATTACTTTGTAAGGCGTTTGTTGATGTAATCAGTTGATTTAAAAAGCACACATTAAATACTGTTAATATATTAAAAAAAATCTAGTAACATTCTGGGAGGTTGGTGAAACGTGTTTACGAGTCCACTCAACGCACACTTTTTCTCTTTCTATGATAACAATCTCTTCTAATTACTGTCCCAAGCTGTCAGCCGTAAGCAAAATTCATTATATATAATACACGCCGGCTTCGGCGGTCGTATCGATTAATTTGCAGTCGACTTGGCTCGCCACATAACGTTTCTACCGGCTCAAATTATAGAGATTATGTCCATATGTACTGCAACACGAGGCGCCACCGACTTGGTGGAATAGTTGGTTTCAAGGTCAATCTCTCGTTATATCTATGTGGTTAGAGGGGGGTCAATCACGGATCCTGGGGACCTTGGTTCAGTGGCGTGCTCGTGGAGTTTTGCCAGGATAAGTAGAGTAAAGTTTAAGGTGGGGATGGGAAAGGAAAGCGAGTTATGGTCATTTTTCTATGATAAAAAACAACAACACACCTTTTTTTGACAAACTTAATCAAATATTGCTTTAATATAGACTGATGTAGCCAACGTTTGATGTATTTTGAATTTTATATGAATATGTTTACAAGGAGATATAGGTTTATTGTGTGCTGTGGTAAGGTGGGATAGCTGAATTGCCATGGAAAGTAAACAAGACGAAAACATTGGACATTTTGGGAGAAGACATGTTATATTAATTGTTTAATATTATGATGTACATAGATTCCTAATATATTATTAATAAAATAGTTCATATGTGGCAATATGTTTATTTACTGTAAACCTTCTAGTTTCCATCCATAAAAAGCCCAACAATTCAGTCGAAGAAAAAAATCATATAATTTTAGTCAAGTTTGGAATACTTTGTCAAGATAATTAATCATTAGCCCAAGGAATGCAATTATTAATAGTTGAATAGTTGAGACGCAACAATACGTTTAGAAAATTCATTATATATGGTTGTCTCAACAGTTCCATAAAAATCTGTCATGGGCATAGCTTAATTGGACAAGGATTTTTTCTATATATATAAAAAGGTTTCTGGTCAAATTCCACGATGCCCATGACAGATATTCAAGAGCTGTTATTAAGAACGCTAAAGTTGTTTCCACTTCTACGTAGGGTTACGGACTAACGGACTTACGGACTACAGACTTTATAGACAAGGAAATCTGATGCTTTGGAGTGGATCTCTTCTTATGAACTACAGACCTTGTATTGGGATTATGTGTAGAGATAAATCAAGCTACTATGAAGTATAAATCGTCTTACCGACTATGGACCTTACGTATCGAGATTATGTGTACAGAGCAATCTCTTACTGTGGAGTATAGCTTTTCCTACTTACAATGGACCTTACGTATTGGGATTATGTATAGAGAGCAATCTCTTACTGTGGAGTATAGCTTTTCCTACGTACAACGGACCTTACGTATTGGGATTATGTATAGAGAGCAATCTACTTACTGTGGAGTATAGCTTTTCTTACGTACAACGGACCTTACGTATTGAGATTATGTATATATAGCGATCTGTTACTGTCGAGTATAGCTTTTCTTACGTACAACGGACCTTACGTATTAGGATTATGTATAGAAAGCAATCTGCCACTGTGGAGTGGATCTCTTCTTACGTACTTTAGACATTACATATTGAGATTATGTAAAGAGAACAATCTCTTACTGTGGAGTGGATTTATTCTTACGTACTTAAGACATTACGTATTAAGATTATGTATACAGAGCAATCTCTTACTGTGGAGTGAATTTCTTCTTACGTACTTAAGACATTACGTATTAAGATTATGTATACAGAGCAATCTCTTACTGTAGAGTGAATTTCTTCTTATGTACTTCAGACATTACGTATCGAGATTATGTATACAGAGCGATTTCTTACTGTGGAGTGGATTTATTCTTGTGTACTTAAGACATTACATATCACTATTATGTATAGAGAACAATTTCTTACTGTGGAGTAGATTTCCTCTTACGCACTTCAGACATTACGTATCAAGATTATGTAAAGAGAACAATCTCTTACTGTGGAGTGAATTTCTTCTTACGTACTTCAAATATTACGTATCGAGATTATGTAAAGAGAACAATTTTTTACTGTGGAGTGAATCTATTCTTACGTACTTAAGACATTACGTATTAAGATTATGTATACAGAGCAATCTCTTACTGTAGAGTGGATCTCTTCTTAAGAACTACGGACCTTACGGATACGTAGTGTATGGACGGAAACTAACGATGTTACGAGCTCATTCCTAGTATAATTCCGGACCCAGCGCCTATGATGTCTCACCCACGAATGGACAACACAACAAAACGACACTGCGCGAGAGATCTATGTCTCCTTCTGACAGTTTAGTAACACATCCGTAGCCTTGATACGGGATTAAACGATGCCACTCAAGTTGGATGAGATCAACTTCACAGATAATATTTTTATCAACTCAAAAAAGATTTATCTGAACCAAATCCACCAGGATTTAATGCAAACGTAAACAAAACGTTACCTACAGTGGAAATATGCTATGAAGGAACTTTAAGAAAGTACAAACTTTTTTTTATGGTCAACATTGATAATATTTGACTAATTATGATTATTTTATAGATATTGATAATATCTATTAAAAGAGATAGTTGCAGATCACATGTCTTGACGTATGACTAAAATATATTTATAAACTGACAAAAATATTCTTTTTTAAAATTTAAATCGGACAGTAATTTCAAATTAGCGGTGTATCTTTTAATCAGTAGGATTGATACAAATATTATTATCCGACACCTTAGCTCGGTTTATAGAGTGACTACCTACTAAGCTAAGGGTCCCGGTTTCGATTCCTGGCATGGCCGAAAAATTAATCGTTGGTGAAATGTGTGTTTACTCTTTCTAAGTGATGAATTGACGGCCTGGGGACTGGATGTAGTGCCTGTACTAGTCTTAAGTTATAAGGCATATGACAGTCCTAGCAAGCTGGCAGTGGAAAATATATAGCTTGAATAAAAAAACTGACCCAGGACATGGGCTAGAAACAGAAATGTATGAATATATATATATATTTATCATTAATCTAAGGGATGGGGGATGTTTGTATGGACGAAATACACCTGTATTTTTTGGAGGGGTTGGGAAACTACATGGATAGATCTCACAGGTAAAACCACCCCAGTGAAACCTTTAACCTCAACATTCCCGTCAATGGGCATTTAATATATTGCGAGTCGGACGCTTTAAACCACGAGATCAAATACCTCAACTCGGTCGGTAGCGTTTCTGCCTACTGAGCTTAGGAAAAGGGTTCGATTCCTGGCTTGGTTGAAAAATTTATCACTGGTGAAATGTGAGTTTACCCTTTACAAGGTTGATTTAATGACAGGGGGGCTTGGTGTTGTGTTTGTTATGTATTTAAGTTAGTTTATAAGACGTGTGCAGATATAATAGTTAGTTGGTTTTTAAAGGGCACCTTAAATATCTAAAAAAATAATGTGACCACTGGCATTTACAGTGCTGGCCGGGGTCTGACTCAAAAGTTCAGGGTTCAATATTTTTTCATTTTACTTTAGCATCACGTCTTACTACCCGTTCAGGAATATACGTTTAAGTAATAATTACGTTAGTGGGCTAGAAATAGGGAGGGTTGAGTATAGAAGAAGTGAAGCTGCATTTGCGTGGAGGTAGAATGTAAAACCATTTAGGAACCCCCAGTTCACCATAGGGAAATTCGAAACTTTGTATTCCCACCCTCAGCAGTCTAGCTCAACACGAAACTAGCGCATTAGCTAGCTACGCCACCGAGACGGGTGGTTCAATATCGATTGAATCAATAGATTTTTTAAAAAAATTCAAGAGTACAGAGAAAGCATTGTAATACTGAAAAAATAAGTATAAAATATACTGGCTCTCTTTTGTATTTATTTTTGATTGGTGCTATTATGTAAAGAAAACATGTTTGGACAGTTTTTTTATTTTTCAAATTGGTTTGACAAGTAATATTATTTTTAGAAATGGGTCGAATCCCATATTCCTCAAATCTGAATCCTAAATTTTCTTACGAGTTTCGAATCCAAATTAGAATTATCGGATCTTTAAAAATGTACAGTTTAAGTTAAAGTGAAAATATTTAAAATGTAATTTAAAAAATGTTGTTCAAGATTTGGTTCCATTGAAAAATGGTACTTTGTTTGTCATGTCTATTACGTCATAAACAGCAAAGAGAACTTTTTTTTAGTAAATTAATTATATTAATACAATTTTGTTCTTTTTGACGATTTATTTACTTTCCCAACTACACGAGCCTATAATTCCTTTTACCAACTGCTTAACATTGTTATACCAAGTTAAGGTTTTCATAATTATTGTATTAGAAATATTTTTTTGGGATCCACATGAATCTCGAATATCTCGAATACTATAAGACGCGATGGATTCGAGGAATTTAGTATTTGAGTATTCCCATCTCTGATTATTTTTATAATCTTTTTGGTGATCGATGTAAATGAAGGAATAGATATAAAAACTGAAGTTACTTTATATTAAAATATAAACGCAAAACCAATATTTGACCGAAAATATCTCTATTTTGATTAACTCTCGCTCATTTATTTAGAGATGAGGTACAAATAAATATTTAATCTGCCCAAAACTAACAAGATGGAGTTCAAAATATGTTTTTATTTCTCAATAAGGGCTTTGTTGTAGTTGAAAGATTGTTTAAAAGTTGGACTCTCACTCATTTATTTAGAGATAAGGTACAAATAAATATTAAATCTGCTAAAAACTAACAAGATGGAGTTCAAAATATGTTTTTATTTCTCAATAAGGGCGTTGTTTTAGTTGACAGATTGTTTAAAAGTTTTTTTCCTAAATCTTGTAGTTTCAAGTATTCTATGGTATCTCGCTGCGTCTTTTATATTACCTCAAATACGAAATATGTATTGAACGCATTAACTCAAAAACCTGTGATTACTTTACCTAAAACAAACGCAAAGCTCCATCATAATCTCTAAGATTAAAATATTTCACTATTACAATAATTCCTCTATACTTGAACTCAATAAAACACAAATCGATGATTTGTTGTTTGAAAAGACTATACTCGTCTGTTAATAAAATGCACATATTCCATCTTGATATTAATTTCTTGATGATCGTAATTAATGGTCTGTGGAAGAGTACGGAGGGCAAGGCGCTATGTGGATAATGACTGCCACAGATCTCCTTATATTGATTAATTCCGCCTTCTCCGCTCTCTGTCGGCGAGAACACGATTAGCTGAGGAGCGTCAACGTTATTATGGTGGCTTTACCATATGGGTTTTCCAATCAGAAAGTCCTGTCTTACACACTCCACATCCTTAGTATTCTTCGTGTCCTTAAGGTGGGATGGAAAGGAACGCTCGTTTAGAAAAAAAAAAAAGTATATTCTATAGCAAATAATATTTTTGGACACAATAAATAAAATATAGCTTCAGTAGAATCGTTTATTATCGTTTACTACAAACGGGTATCGCAGAATTTTTTTTTTACCGGGACGTTTTCTCTTCATTTAAAATGTTTTTAATCAAATTCCACTATGCTTATGTCAGATATTTAAGACCTGTTGATGTTACTACTAAATGTAAAAAAAAACAAAAAAAAAACGGGTATAGATAAAGAAGTTCAATTAGGCTCGCTCGTCGTAAGACGCTTTGTTTTTATTTTCTGTTTCAAGAAACACTGTTAAAAAATAATAATTGGAATACTGTATTTTAACAACGCATTTTCCTAACCGTCAGGATTATATGCATATGCACTAATTACGCTAGTTAATTAATGAGGAGTAAGATTGGATATAGAGGAAGTGTACCCACATTCGCGTGGAGGAGAGAGTGAAACATCATTCAGGTAAAACCACTCTCAATACACCTGGCCGGGATTTGAGCTTCAATCTCCCTGTCATTGACAGTTTAATCTATCATGGAGAGTGACGCCTTAATACCATGCGGTCACCGTAGTGGGTTTACGGAAGAGTTAATTTAAACAATAGGAACTAATATATAATTAAAAGAAACTAAACGAATATACAAGAAGTTGCCAATTTATTGAACCTCAAGTGGCCAGACATAGCCTCGATTCCTTTTCACGACAAGCGGCTTCTATTGATTGTGAATGAGTCATAAGTCGTGGGTCATGTTGTGGACTCACCTTTAGCGTAGATCTGCAGAGATATCACGGCCTTGGCCTCCCCATGGCTGTTGCGGGCTATGACGGAATAGGCCCCAGTATAGTCGATCTTAGCCCGAGGGATCTCTAGGCAGTACTCAGGACCCTCACCCACTCTCCTAAAGTGAGGCGCGTCCCTGTAGTAGTCTGGCTGTAACACACACATACACGTGGCGACTGTATCAGACTGTAGCTAAAAATAGTTAATAGGTGTATCACCTAAATACCAAGGGGTTCTATGTATTCTATTATAAATGCACGCCCACATTAAGTTAGTTTGTCAGTCTTGCGTTGAACGAACCTTTTCTGTTTCAGAAAGTGTCCCTCAGATATCCAAGCAGACACATACATGTATCGTATCTTGAACTAAAGTGCTAGAAAGACAGTCAGACGCCTGAAAATAGACAGCCCTCAATACAATTAGTGGTAGCTTTAAGGGGCACCTTCCCTTTCTATGGCTCGATCCTGTCTGGGACTATTGCGGCCAGGACACTGAAGGAAGAACAATTCGTTATATTATTTTAGGGTAGTTTCCATAAGTAGATATCAGTGGTCTTGGAGTAAGACGCTCGCCTCATGGCTCGACGTACACCAAGCTGAGGTCGACAGATGTTTATTGAGTGATACAAATCAGTAGCACAACCTCCTAAGGAGGGAAAATAAAGGTGTCAGTGCCATGGCGCTGTAGTAACATGTTTTTATTGATGGTATTTGAGGTAGGATGGAAAGGAATTAGATTTTTTTTTAAAGCCAGTGGTTTTTCAGTTTTTTATTACAAAACATTTATTTTGTTGCTAAAATTAATCAAATATTGCTCCAGTACAAACATATAGTTTAATTTTCTCCACATAGTGATATAAACAGTTATTGAATATCTGTCAAGGGTGTCCTGGAATTTAATGACAACTTTTTTTCTTCATTTAAAAAGTTTTTCATCTAATGTTGTTATGCTCATGACAGGTATTCACCAACAGCTGTCGATATCACCATGTGAATAAAATTAAACTCTATGTTTGTACTGGAGCACTATATTTGATTCATTTTAGACCTTCTGGAGAAACTACAGTCCAAATTTCATATATAGAAAAGTTACTAAATAGATTTTCGAATATTCATTATTACGTCAAGTCATTTGATCCGAAACGATCAGTTTTTATAGTAAATATCTATAAAATAGCAATAATAATATAGTTCAATGTTGACCACAAATTTTTTGTTTTGTTCTAAAAGTGTATTTCTACCAAAATCCTGTAAACAGTCGAAAGAGACAATTTATCATTAAATCGTAGCTATTCAAAACAATTTACTGTAAAATTGATGGCATGGTTTTATCCCTCTTAAACGTATCTCGTGTAAAGGTAGGTAGGAGTGGTAGTGCGTTTACGTATCGAAAAGGATCAATCAGTGTTGTCTTGTTAAAAGAATAGTCGTGTCATACATTCTTTTAGTCGCCATCTCTTCCTTGGTATGCGCTCCTAGTAGGGCAACAATTTTTGTTGGATCGCCTGGAGTGGTGGCTCTCTCCCATTATCAGACAGAAAATATGGATCAAAGGTCCCGCGATCATCTATTATTTCCCCACTCTACCTTTTCTTCTATTGTTTGTACTTATATCTTATATTTGTTCCATGAATTCAATAAAAAAATATTCAAATATTTACGTCCTCACCTTTATAGAAGAAAATATATAATAAGTAAAATGTACATTTCCCTATTTAAATTTCTTATAACATTACCTATTATGACTGATCAATCTTATTATGGCCATAGTCAAATCTCATTTGAAAGGGCTTGATATTTTTCGCGAATTTGGAAGACTCAAAGATCGAATTTTAATAGCCATATACCCGCCTCGGTGGCGTAGTTGGCTAACGCGCTAGTCGTGTTGAGCTCGACTGCCGAGGACCTGGAGATCGAGGTTCGAATCTCGGTCAGGTGAACTGGGGGAGGTTTTTCCTAAATGGTTTTCCACTCTCCCTCCACGCAAATGATGGGCTCACTTCCTCTAATACAACCTTACCAATTTCTAATCCATTAGCGTAATTAGTACTTAAAGCGTATAACCCGAACGTATAGTAAGATGTGGTGCTAAATAATAATAATAATAAAAAGCCATGAAGTTGTATTACGTGATAGACTGGAAATTGCCGTGAAATAGACCGGTCGAACAGAATCGAATAGTTGCCGATCGATCCCTGCTCTAGACTCAGTGAAGTAACAATTTTTTCTTGTTATTTTTGGAAACAGCCCCTCTAAGATCACTGAAGAGAGCCGAATAAGTTAGTTGATATTAAAATGGTATTCCTTATAAACATGTCTTTTAACACCGCGTCTTACCACCCGTTTGAGCTACACACATATTATGGGGTTGAGTTTACAAGAAGTGTAGCCGCATTTGCGTGAAGGTAGAATGTAAAAAACATCCTTAGGAAAAACTACCATTGTTACATCCGACCAGAATTTGAACTTTTACCTCCTTGTCATCGGCAACCTATAGTCTATTGCGAGAGTGACGCCTTAAGACCATTGAGCCACCGAAGGGGGTTGACCTGATTTTTTGGTACTATATTATATTTATTCGAGCTACTAAACGTGCACTTTCTGAACCGACTGATTATATCAACACACGACTTATAAACTAACTTAAATCTATAACAGATACGACACCCAGCCCCCGGCCATTAATTCATCACTGTGAAAGGGGCCCACATTTCACCATTAATACATTTTTCAGCCATGCCAGGCATCGAACCCGGGGATATTAGCTAAGTAGACAGATACGCTTCCAACTGAGTTAAAGTGTCGGACGTGACATGATTGAATCCTCGTTTTTCAATCCATATGAAATTCAAACTACATTAATGTATCAAACAAATTCGACACTAATCCAGTCCGGTACAGTAGTATTATTTCGGGGATTGACCCCCAAAATCAGAAACGGATTGTAAACTTAGTCTGGAGGACTCAATGTCACAGGCAAATCAAACCATGTGAGACTCACGCCTTTACCCACGCACCCACCGGTGCGGGGTTAATCTCACCCCTATAGGGAAATTAAGGCGGCCGTTTCGGTCAGCGAGTAAGTATAAATCGATGTCAGGCCACACGGCTTTAAATAAGATAGTCTCTGTTGTTTTCTGGAAATACTTTTTTATTCTGTTTAAGCTTATACTCTTTTCCACCCTTTACCTACAACCACCCTTTGTCATGTCAATAAGAAAGAGGGGAAAGAAGACTACGAAACTTCCTTTCTTAAATATCTTAAAATTTTCTGTTTTGAGCATTTAATACTGTACTTGATTGAGGAAGGCTAAATATAGAACCCTTTTCCATTAAGCCTAATATAATAGTTCTGAAAATACATTGTCATCGAAAAATGTGCTAATTTCACATTTTAAGACATTTTTTTCTTTTAATAAAAACTGAAAAAATAGGGTTGTTTGAAACTTTTGACTTTATTTTGGCGTGAACAATATTTTGAAATAATGCATCGTACAGATAAATATGGCGTTAGAGCTGAACGTCTCCGCGAATTTCTTGCTAACCGTCTGTCTAGCGGTTATTCTGTGACATCAGACCTTCCTCGTAGAAGAAACTTTGACATTTCACACGAACAATGTGATGGAAACAAAAAGTTCCAAATCTCCTGTTGCGGTGTCAAACATGACGAAACTTAACGAGTACAATTTCCGAGATGAAAATATCGTGTTTAGCGGCTTGCGAGGGAAATGAAGTCATTATTGTGGTCAGGGCGAGACGTAGGGGGGTGTCCTAAATGATAGACCACAGCCTTTCCACGAGACATCGGGAACGACGAGGAACTGTTTGTTATTTCTTCAGGTTACGTTGATTTTAGCCAAGTTTCGTTACGAAGGACCGCCTCTGTGGTCTAGAGGTCAAAGTTCCTGGATACAGTTCTAGAGGTCCCGGGTTCGATCTCCAGCGCTTACAGATTATTTCTGTGAAGCAGAAGGATATGGAACTAAGCCTCGTGAGGACAAACGAAGAGCTACTCGAATACATAAGTAGCGGTTCCGGTCTAGAGAACTGAGATTAATGGCCGAAAGGGTTTGTTGTGCTGACCACATGACACCATCTATCCACAGAAGTTGGAACTATCTTCGCCAGCAGATGGTGGCTACTCGGTTGGTAAGGCTCAGTTGCGAACTGACGCCGTGGAATTTTTTTTTCGTTCTGAAGGGTTTTTTGGGGGGTCTCTACATCCTACTATCCGTTCGGGAATCTTCGCCAGCAGATGGTGGCTACTCGGTTGGTAAGGCTCAGTTGCAAACTGACGCCGTGGAATTTTTTTTCGTTCTGAAGGGTTTTTTGGGGGGTCTCTACATCTTACTATCCGTTCGGGCTGTAAAATATAAACTAATTATGCCAATGTAATAGGGATGAGAAAGGTTGAATTTAAAATAACTGTACCTTCATTTGTGTGAAGGGAGAATGGAAAACCATTTAGGGGCAAGCACATTCAGTACACCTAACCGGTATTCCAACCCCGGTCTCCTCGTCATTGGCAATTCAATGTAAACTCCTAGAAATATCAAATACATTGAAAAATTACACCTGAACACGGGAATTGAGCTCGGGAGTTTTGGTTTAGCGCACCGATATTCTACCACTAAGTTATCCAGGGATCATCTAGTGCCCAGGGTAATTCATAACTCATATTTTAAGACAGATTCTGTGATGGACGTGTACTGCCTAGCATTGATATCAGCCACCGGTGACTCGTTGTTGCTTTATGCTGCCAATAGTACAAATACATTATCCGCCTAGGTGGCTTAGTTAGATAACGCGCTGGTTTCGTGTTGAGCTAGACTCCCGAGGACGGGGAGATTGAGGTTCGAATCTCGGTTGGGTGAACTGGGGGTGGTTTTCCCTAAATGGTTTTCCACTCTCCCCCCACGCAAATGCGGATTCACTTCCTCTAAACTCAACCTTCCCAATCCCTAGCCCATTAGCGGTGTTAATACTTAAGAGTACAACGCGATCGGGTAGTAAGACGCGGTGATAAATAAGTAATAATACGAATACTTAGTACAGTACGATCCAAGCGAACTAAGATGGAAGAAAGCAACCACGTAGGGCCTACAATAAAGTATGAATTAAGTATGAATGAGATGACCTGGTGGTCTAGGGGTAAGGTGTCGGAATTCTATGCTGGGGTCCGGGGTTCAATTCTCGGTCCCAGCACTGATTTATCTGATTACCAAACTCTTCCTTCATCTCTGACAAGACGTGTATTAATCACAACTTGTGAATGTGGGGAATGCTGGGCTTCCACCGTGGTTCGGATTCCACGTTAAACTGTAGGTCCTCCATTTTATCTCGCAATCATCCTACCATTACACATTAGCGTAAGTGCGTATAACCCGAACGGGTAGTAAGACGCGGTGCTAATAATAATAAGTATGAAGGAAAGGCGAAGCATGGGGATGAATGATTATAATTACGGACATGGGCCGTATCCCGACTAAGTTAAAGGTCCCGAGTTCGATTCCTGTGCCCAAGTGTCACTTTTAAATCTATTCGATTATGATCGTGATAAGGCTCATGTCCGTAAATGTAATCCTCCATCCCCAAGCTTCCCCTTCCATCTATACTTAATTGTATAGCGTTTCTTTCGTCCATCTTTGAAATATGTTATACTTAACGTGCACTTTCTAAACACATGGTGTTATTTCCAGTACATGTTTCCGTGATGAGATAAGTGAGAACTAAACGCTAGTTACCCGTGTTTACCTCACGTGGATAACACGTGTCAGGTAAACAAAACATTTCTTAACGTACGTCACTACGGCATTGTCGGGCAAGTGACGTCATGGAGCATTACACCACGTTCCATCTGGCGCGGTTGTCTGCTTCTCTGACGTCAGTAGTGGTCGAGGGTCTTCCAGGTGGGGGGAGGGGGGCATAGCTTATTATTATTATTATCACCGCTTCTTACTACCCGTTCGGGTTATACGCACTTACGCTAATGTGTAATGGTAGGGTGATTGTAGAGATGAAATGGAGGACCTACAGTTTAACGTGGAATCCGAACCACGGTGGAGGCCTGCCAAATAGCTTATTGAGGCATTTTAGTATTACTGATAAGTTCCAAATAAGAGTTTTTTTAAGCATCGCGTCTTACTACCCGTTCGGGTTACACAAAAATTTAGGATAAACCACCCTCAGTGCACCACACTGGGAACGAACCCCGATCTCCCCGTCTTCGGCAGTCTAGTCTAACACGAGAGTAGCGCGTTATAACACGCGGCCGTTGAAGCGGGCCAAATAAAATTAATTTTAATTAAAGGGTAGTGATGAGAAAGGTGTCTTAAGAGGAAATTCGTCCGCATTTGAACGAAGAGTAAGGGGGAAATTGACCACGGTGCTCTTCGCATCTCGAGCTTTCTGTCGACGGTGACACAGGGGAAATTAGAGTCTAACCACTTAGACCACACAGCCACTTGTGCTGATTCTAGATACCTAGAGATGTGGGACGGGAAATTTTCAATTAATATTTATGTTAATTTATTTCAACTGATTAAATGGATAATAATAGTAACAGTAATAATAATTAGTGATAATAGTAGTAGTAGTAGTAAAAACCTGATTCGGTGGCCACATGGTCCAACGCGCTACTATCACAATAGACTAGACTGCCGTTTATAGAGAAATCGGAGGTCAATTCGGGTGCACCGAGGAAGGTTTTTCTTATATGGTTTTTCACTCACTCTCCACACAAATATGGGTGTAATTCTTATAAATTCAACCTTCCTTATCTCTAACTCATTAGCGTAATTAGTACATAGGCGTTTAACCAGAAACGGGTAGTAAGACGCGATGTTAAAAAAAAATAGTAAAGAAACAAATGAAGCGAGCCCTTAAGACCCTTTATGTTCATAAATCATACTTCCATTTATTTATCATCAATAGATTAATTAAAATAATTTTAAGGTTGTCGTGACATTTGACTCTCCCCTATCCACCATGCCTCCTTTATACCCCACCTCCCCCCTCTCGCGTTCTCCCTCCCCCTTCTTAGAGCCCACTCGTAGCACACTATATTTTGAAGTATAATAAGCTCTAGGTGCCACCTACACAATTTAACCCTTCCACCACAAGCCACCAATGCGGAAAATTTTCCGATTCAAGATTTATATCTCTAAAGATACCCAGCTTACATGAAGACGAAAGAGGATATTCAGCATCAGGGTGTGTTACCGCCAATCTTAGAGAACTCGCAACCACTGGTATCCCCACCTGCTTTCACAGAAAGACAAAGAACGTTTCTTCGACAGGTCCAGGATCCAAACCAAAGATTCTTAGAGGTAGGTTTCGTCATTATCAACATATTAACGTGGAGTTTTGAGCGGATTTAATCCTCCCGTGAGCCAAATCTGGCCCATGAGCCACTGTTTACGCCCCCTCTTGACCTGACTCATCGTGACCACGAGCCTAGCCTGGCCCATAAGCCACTGTTTACGCCCCCTCTTGACCTGACACATCGTGACCACGAGCCAACCGTGGTTCGGATTCCACGTTAAACTGTAGGTCCTCCATTTCATCTCACATTCACCCTACCATCACACATTAGCGTAAGTGGGTATAACCCGAACGGGTAGTAAGACGCGGTGCTAATAATAAAAATAAAAAATACGCGGAAGTAGATTCAGTAGCTCTTTTATCAAATAATGAAAACTGTAATGTAGCTAAAACTCTTAAAAAAACATTATTTCGTCAGAACGCATTAGGAGGGGTACTATCTGGCAATAAAGATGCTACTTTTTTTAAATTTTATTTATTTTTGGTATCTAACGTGAACTTTCTAAACCGGCTGATTGTATGGTCTACCCCAGCTGGGTTTTGAACCCATGACCATCAGGTCCAGAGGAGAGCACTTTACCCCAAGATTACTGAAAAATGATATTAAAATATTTTCATATATTCTTACGCCCACTCATTTGATATGTTTATTTTTAGTACCGCATCTTACTACCTGTTCGGGTTATAAGCTTATGTAATAATTATTCTGATGGTTTTTAGGGATTATGAAGGTTATATTTATATGAATTGTACCCGCATTTGTGGGGTGGAGTAGTGGGAAACATTTTTTCGTTTTCATAAGTATATTCTATTGCAATAACGACTCCTTGGACTATATGACCACCGAAGTGATTCAAACTTTACAACACTCATGAGTCAGGACAAATCGTCAGTTACTGTTTAGATTACTAAGTTTATAAAACTAAACTTAAAGAATATACAGAATCAATGTTTTACTTAATTTGGTAAAAATGTTTATTTTTTAATTTAAAGCTATCAAAATATATCCATCTGCTCCAGTGGCTCAACGGTCTAAGGCGTCACTATCCACTATCGTGATAAGACTGGCCTGATTATGACGGGTAGATCGGGGTTCGAATGTTTGTAGGGTCAACTGAGAGTGGGTTTTCCTAAATGGTTTCCCATTCTCCTTCCACTCGAATGCGGGTAAGATGCCTACTTCCTCATCTCTACCCCATTGAAGAAAGATCATATGTGGGTACAACCTGGACAGGTAGTAAGACGCGGTGATAAAAAAAAAACCATCCTAGTTTAGCTACCACTCTCAAGCAACTAAGGAGCAGAGATTGGCCGGTGATAATTCTCAGTTATGTACTTGGTACCCATTGTTTGTTTGATAGGTATTTTATTATTTTCTTTTTAAACATAAATATGAAACATGAATAAAAAAACATGAGAAAACATATAGACAAAGACATTAACACCAGCCCCGAAGGGCTCTCGAAAATGGACACGACAAGGGGATACAGTACAAACACCACAAGAATGGTAATGGCGCCCTTTCGGGCTGAAATTTGCGATCTACAGGTTAGGGGTGGGAAAATTTTTACAAAAACCCACCCCATCGCTCATAGCGGGTCACCAAGACCAGGACAACACGTACAACGTACAAAGGGGAGGGACAGCCGGAAGACAGTGGAAGGGTAACAAGAAACGATGGAAAACATAAATATATATATATATATATACAACGATCATGATGTGAATGTTTCTGGTTAATTGTATTTTGTAGATGGCCAGCCCACGATGACAATCGGCGGGGTTGGCAGCGGACACATAAACATATAAAACGAAGCGAAGACGAAGAACGCGCACAAACACACACATACTCACGAACTCACGCCGAGCTGGGCGCCAGCAACCAGGACAACACGTACAATGTACAAAGGGGAGGGACAGACGGAAGACAGTGGAAGGGTAACAAGAAACGACGGAAAACATAAATATATATATATATACAACGATCATGATGTGAATGTTTCTGGTTAATTGTTTTGGTTCTGAAAAATCTACTTTTTCTTATAACTTCTACTTGAATATTAACAAAATGAAGAAAGTGTCTATAACATGAGCATTACGCGATATCTACCGCACAAAGAGGTACTAAATTTTAAAATTAGTAGCCCCTGTGCACAAACATGTACACCTTAAAGCTGGAATTCTAAATTTTTGATTAGATTTTTTTTTAATTTATAAAAAGTTGGGTCGGAATAAATAAATTGAAGAGATATTTCTGTTTGTCTGTTGACGCAATGAAAAGAATTGCCAGGAGTAACCAAGCAATGCATTCCGTGGCTACCCCGGGCAACGCCGGGTAATTCTCCTAGTATATAATAGTAGTGTACCCACATCTAGAGAATAATAATATTTAGCACCACGTCTTACTACCCGTTCGGGTTATACGCTTTAAGTACTAATTACTCTAATGGATTAGGAATTGGTAAGGTTGAATTAGAGGAAGTGAACCCGCATTTGCGTGGAAAACCATTTAGGGAAAACCACCCTCAGCTCACCCGACCGAGATTCGAACCTCGATCTCCCCGTCCTCAGCAGTCGAGCTCTACACGACAAGCGCGTTAGCCACACATCTAGAGAAAAATACTCTTTGTATACACGACTAGGATTCGAACCTCGATCTCCTTATCATCGTCAGTCCGGTTTATTGTAAGAGTGACGCCTTAGATCATTCGACCACCGAAGCTAGTCACGAAACAATCGACCCGTAGGCTTAATTCTACGCCGTTCACTCTCGAGAGAGCTATAAAATGAAATAAGTTATTTACCCTTCACTCCACCGATTAAATAATCATGACTTAACTTTCGCAAGAGATGCCACTATTTACATTAGTTTATGTTTTATTTGAAGCAATCATCCAAACTGGAAACTCGTGGCAACCACCCGTTCGCACTAAACTTTTTTTTTGTCAACTCCTCTTTTTTTATGGTTTTCTCTGTGCTCATTAATAGAGTCATAAACGAGAAATTGCGATAATTGCTCACTAACAAGAATCAGGGACTTAAATAATCAAAATATAATTCGACGTCGAATTAGACAGCGATGAAGTTATGACCACGAAACATGAAATATGGCGGCAAAAATTGATTTAGTCACTCAACAAATATTAGTTCACTGATATTTTGATTTTATTAATAGCAGTACGTCTGCCCATAGCCATCAACAACTTTACTAGGAATATTAAATAGCCATAAAATTGCTTCGGTGGTCGATGGCAAGGAGATCGGGGTTCGAATCCCAACCGGGCGTGGTTTGTTCTTAAACGGTTTTCCACTCTCTATCGCTCCACACAAATGCGGGTACAATTCCTCTAAAATTAACCTTCCCCCTAGCACTTTAGCGTGATTAGTACGTATACGTATAATTCGAAAGGGTAGTAAGACGAGGCGCTAATAAAACAATATTGAGACCCATGTCAATGAAGTACGTGGTTAAAGGCATAAGTCTCGTCTTGCCTGGTCTTCCAGTGATGAGGAGGTCAAGGATCGAGTCCCGGCTGGGTATTTACCACTATGGCTCCACGTAGATGAAGCCATACATTACTCTAAAATAAATATACCTTCCTCATTCCAGTCTTTTTGGCGAAAATATGCGGGTATGCCGGACGGGTGGCAAGACATAGAAAAAACACACACAAAAAAGGAGCTAATATAGATCCAAGATGGCGAACAGTAGGTGACGCGTCTGTTTTATGATTTAACAGCATTCGGTTCTTTTATCAGCAGGGTTTTAAATGTGTTACTAAAATAATCTGTGTTTTCCTTTTTACTATTCGGTAAATAAACGTTCTGGATTCTAGTTGCTTTACTTACCAAACAAATTAAGTTAGGATAATCCTCTGTGGTCTAATGGTCAGAGCTACTGGCTACAGTTCCAGAGATTCCGGGTTTGATCCCCGGCGATTACAAAATTGAGGGGGTCGGGGCAAAAACCGTTGAGTGTAGATATACAGTAGCCCCATGACTTCTTTGGTGCTGACTGACAGCTCACAGCTCACAGCTGACGGCTTTGAAAAGTTACCAGACCAAATTATGTATCCCTACGCCGAACCATATGATCTGCAAAAACATGTGTTTAGCAGCTGTAACTTTTGACAGTCAAAATTTAGGTATATACCTAAATGTTGACTGTCAGAAGTCAGCTGTGAGCTGTCAGTCAGCACCAAAGAAGCCATGGGGCTACTGTATTTTTTTATATTCAACGCAAAAAGATATTAATCCTTATTTGACGACAAAATATGTTAGCAGTGATTCCTGGTTGCATACCACTTGACCTACAAGTTGTTTTTAAAGTCAGTTAACACTTTGAGGATAAGTAATATCAATGAATATTTTACTTAATTTTTATAGCTGGATTTCAGAATTTTACAAATGTTCAAATAGTGAAAATAAGTTATCCCATATAAAGCAATGAGGTTTATGATGTTTTTGCCCCGACCCCCTCAATTATTCAGTGAAGCAGTGGGTCTGTTAAGCCTAGTTCACACCAGAACTCAATGTTGCACGTAATTGTTGCTGGGCTGAATCGAGTTTGAATCGGTACTGCTGTGGATTTAGACCCGCAACAATGTTCCGGTGTGGACTTACCTTAACGGGACCAAACTCAACCCTGTGAGGACAAATAAGGAGCTAATTGAATAAATAAGTAGCTTCTTCGGTCTAGAAAATTGAAATTAACAGCTGGAAAGTTAAGTGTGCTGACCACATGACACCCTCTATCAGCAAATGTTGGCACTATCATTGCTAATGGTGGCAGCCGTTGGTCGATATAGCTCGCCTGTGGGTTTACGTCATGGAGTTTTTTTTAAAACTTAATACTAGTGAGAGATATTATTATTATTATTTAGCACCGCGTCTTACTACCCGTTCGGGTTATACGCTTAGTGAGAGATAGATAGCACCAAAGTATGCTATGCAAACATTTTACTCTGGCTAAATTTGAGGTAATGATGGTTGGACAATAGAGATGTAAATACAACATATTTGGTTTCCGTTTTCTCTTATAATTAAAAGATTAATATTAATAATAATCTGCTAACGTAGTTTTGTGAAAATTAATGTATTTATGTTTACTTGAAATAATAATTTTTTAAATAGTTCTCCGATTATTTTCCTGTTCAAACTAAACTTAAGATACAATTAATTTACGAAAAGACCTGTCAACCACCTTAAGTTGTGGTGGAAGGGAACGAAATCTAAGCTCCACATTTCTTCACTTTTTACGACCAAAAACTTTCTTAGGCCGAAATAAATAAATAATACTACAGCAGATACAATTAGTTTAATTTTCTAAACATGGTAGCCTCAACAGTTTTGTTTAAAAAGTTTATGGCCAAATTTTGTGATGCTCATGACATATATTCAAGAAATGCTGAGATTACCAAAGTGTAGAAAATTAAGCTGAACGCATCTACTGGAAAAATACTTTATCTATTTCGACCCAAACAACTTTTTGGTATAGAAATTGTTAGAGTACTGACCTTAGCTATCGTTCCTTCTATCCCACCTTAACATATCAATTCCCACTTCATCTGATCGTTTATCGTGGGCGAGAGAACCAGGGTAATACATGGAACTGGTCAGGTGTTAAATCTCACTTTGACAAGTGGGCACGTAGGTTGGTAACACGCTATAAAGACCGCGTAGGTTGGCAATGCTCACCGCCCGTCTTGTAAGTGAACCTTACGTGTTAATTATATCATTAACTTGATTTATTTACACTCCCGTCAAAACCACACGACAGTCGCGTTTTTGGGACAGAAACGATGCATGTCAGCCTCACATGAGTTGTTGGATTATTTTAACGTTTAATTGTTTTTGTTGGGTAACCATTGGTACTCCTGGACAATAACTAGTTTAGGTAAGTATTCTAACATGAACCAGGCGTCTCAAGAGCCCATCTAACCCCCCAGATGCTAGCTTAGGTAGGTAATACAGCTCGAACTAGACGTATTAAGAGCCATTCTCACTCCACAGATAACACCTGGGTTAGGTAGGTATTACAGATAGAACTGAACGTACCATAATAGTGTAGTTACAGTAGTCCATTTAAAAAAATATGGAATTGACGCAGGTGAAACAGATTTACCATACTTAAAATAAGTGATACGGTGCACCGCACACACTTTCTCGTTTCTTAACCTAAAAACGAGGAAATTTACTTAAAACTAATAAGATAATGTGAAACGAAATAATACACATTGTTGCAGAATACTAATGGAGAATAAAGAGAATCACATCCACCAAAGAGCATAAATTAAATAAAGTGATAAACATAGAAGAAATAAATTGTACGAAACTACGCACGGACTTTCTCGCTCTATTGTTTAAAAATGGAAATATTTACTCAAAACTCGTAATATATTATGTGAAATGAAATAATATACACCAACAAACCCAAGCATAAATTGCGCTATATTTATGTAAAACATTTTTTGAATCCGGGTTTAAAATTTTATAATTTTATTTTTAAAGAATTAATGTCCTCCATTGTATGTTTGGAACGATAAAATAGATCAATATTGAGTCCACAAGGATCAACACTTCGTATTAAAATTTCAACTTACAGTTAAAATGGTCGACATTTGATTAGGTGTTGCAAATCTTCATGCCATCGCATTGCTATTAAATTCCTCATTTATAAATTTTGACCAATAAAAAATTTAAATATTGACTATTGAGTCTAAAATGGAGATATATCATTGCTGTACAAACATTTCTCCTAAGAGGTTTAAGGAAAAACAAAATAAACTTTTAGAGACTTACTTATTTTTAATTACTCTATGGCATTGGAGAATTATTGCGTTAAAACTTAAGTAGTATCTCTTTACAACTAAAGCTCACAAAATTGTATTAATATATTTGCCAATATGTCAGAAACTGTTGTATTTATAATAATATATTTCATTTAAAAATTTATTTTATTTTTAATAGTACTACAATTTTGCAATGATAAGTTATTTAGTATCTCAAATAGTTGCGGAGATACGGAAATTTCTGCTTCTGTAAAGTACCCTAAAAGTCATTTTCATGGTAAAATGAAAATAGCCAGTTTATTTATAATATTTAGAGAAGATTTTGAGAAAATAGATTTTTTTTTCTTTTCGCCCTTTAGTAAACTACTTTTAATTTAAGTTTAAACAGACACACAGACATACATAATTGCAAATACCACTTTTTAGGGTTTGGGGAGTTATGAGACGTCGACATCCATAAATATTTCAGGTTAGATTTTTTTTTACGGTCGCAATACTTTACCTTTTGTGTTCGAAAAGTTAGAAAATATTATAAATAGATCTACATATTTTTAATAATAAATAATTTCATATCTCAAATAGTTTCATAGATATGATAAAAAATGATAATTTATGCATCAGACCGGAGCCCTTAAAGTCATTTTGCCGAAATATTGAGAGTAGCCATTTTGTTTGGAATTTTTATAAATGTTTAGAAATGAAATTTAATCAAAATAGTTTTAGCCAATTTTGAGAAAATCGACTTTTTCTCTTTTCACCCTTCAGTAAACTCCCTTTAATTTTAGGGTTTGATATCCAATTCCAAAAAAACCCTCAGAGCAACTTTGTGAAAACCCTAAATACCAAGTTTTATCCCGAACAATAAAATAGTTTAGGCTCTATTCGGAGCTACAGAGAGACAGACAGACGGCCGGAAAGTCAAAAACTAATTTTCGGATTCGGGGGGTCATGAAACGTCGAAGTTCATCAAAATCTTGAGTTAGATTTTTTTGACGATCACAATACTTTCTCTATCTGTAAGATGGCGAAAAAGTAAAAAGGAACATCTTTGTTCACCAAAGAGCACAAAAATCGACCTCCCATTACCCAGAGCTGTATTTAAAAATATTATTTGCTTATAGCTATGAAACTAATGGTTTTATAAAATATATTTAAAGAATTTATTTTTATTTTTAATAGTCCCAACATTTTTTCAGTTATAGGTTATTTCGTATTTCAAAGAGTTGCAGAGATATGATCAAAGTTGGAAATATCCACTCATGTAAAGTACATACTTTCTAAGTCATTTTTCCAGGAAAACTTAAATGCGGTCTTTGGTTTTAGTGAGAAATTTAATCAAACATTTGGGAGTATTTTGAGAAAATCAATTTTTTGTCTCCTCACTTCTAGCCCGTAAGTAAGCACCCTTATATAGGCCTACAAACAACATTAAATAAACAATTATTTTTAATAATTATAAATAGATTCTAATTTTGGTTGGTAGAATCTTTCAAATTTTACCGCCAAAATAAAGTTCATTAATCTCCCAAAAACGTGTTATAAAATATGCACGCACACACTTTCACAAAACAGCTTAGCGTTATAAATATATATTTATATATATTTTTACTACTCAAATAAATGTATAAAATAAAATTCAAATATGATCCTTTTAAATAATTAGCCATTTCACATCTTCCACCGATCGTTCCCTTTAATTTAACTTCAGGATACTGTGAGGGCCACATCTTCAGTGAGCGCGGGCCGCCATTTGGGCCACACTGGGTTAGTCTATTGCTTGAGTGACGCCGTATATAGGAGGTTTCCGTGAGAGGGTCACAATTGAATCCACGAGTCTATTTGGATCATAATCGGCCCAAGGGGTGGATATAAAAATTATTATTAGTCTAAATAGAGCGCAACTAAATTTATTACTGAATGAAAATCAGATGACGCTTTCGTGGGTCTTTCCCACGCAAGTAAAAACTTTCCACTTCTGGACTAAAAACATCAATTTTACTCAAGTAGATTACTTTTCCAAGACTATTTAGTGGGCCACAAAAAAAGGGGGTGAGGGGCTGTCGCGGGCCGTCAGTTGGAAACCCCTGCCCTAGACCATTTGAATAGGCTGAATTGAATGATACCAACGAATCAAACTATCTAATCTGAAGGGACATAATGAAAAAGGGGAAATTATAAAGAAGATGAACAACATTCTTTTGGAAATAGAAATGAAAACCCAACCGGAAAGGGGCTGAGAGAAACACGTTACATAAATGACAGCGCTTCTGTAAAAGGTGTATCGATTGTGTCGGAACAAAACGATTATATACCTTCGCGGACTGTTAAATAATGAAGGACATGATTGATGGGTCTGTGAATGTCGGCGAATATTGCGCGTGACGTTTGATTGATGACGTCTCGATAAAACAAATCTGTCGAGTCAGCTCTCGTTCTATCGTGCAATGCCGTTACAAACGCACGATCACCATTAACGTCACGTATACACCAGGAGGACGAGGGCGAACGAAGGGTAGCGAACGGAAACGAACACCACCGAACGCATTCGTTCGCCTTCCCCCAGGTTCGCTCACTGGTCGGTACAACAAAGGATGTTCGCTAGCAGGCTGTTGATAACAACGTTACGAGGTTGATAATGTGTAAGCAGTAGGGAACATCAACAGAAAGCCGAACAGAATATCTAATAATATTTAGCACCGCATCTTACTACCCGTTCGGGTTATACGCTTTCAGTACTAATTACTCTATTTGATTAGGAATTGGGAAGGTTGAGTTAGAGAAAGTGAACCCGCATTTGCGTGGAGGGAGAGTGGAAAACCATTTAGGAAAAACCACCCCCAGTTCACCTGACCGAGATTCGAACCTCGATCTCTCCGTCCTCGGCAGTCGAGCTCAACACGACAAGCGCGTTAGCCAACTACGCCACCGAGGCGGGTAACAGAATATCGTTTTTCTGTGTGGTTATGGAGTGAAGTAATGCTCTTGTCTTACAACTCATTATGTTCTGCAATTTTGGGGCCAATGAGGTTCAATGAATATTTCAAAAATTAGAAGAATTCATTTTGCAGACATTTTAAAAGAATCTATATTCCATCTCGAGTCTAGATCACGCATTAAATCTATCCCACTCTACCGTTCTCTACTTTTAAATCGTGAAGTCATCTACGAACACAGTTTTCTTTCCTAGGTTGAACAGCTTCGTCACTGATTATTTTATGTGATGCACTAGAGATTATAGATAAAATTAGATCAACGCCAAAGCTTCAGCTAGACAACCAGCGAAAGTGAGCGAGCAAACATCCATGAAGATATTCGGTTCGCTTAAGGTGCGACAGAAGGGTGCGCAAGTATTTTTACAGTTTTTATAGAATATACATTTTTTTAAATAAAAATAAATCAAATATTTCTTCAGTAGCACCATAGAGTTTAGTTTTCTGCTCATTCTAATATCAACAGATCTTAAATATCTGTCTTAGACTGTGATGGAATGTTGTCAAAACTTTTTAAATAAAAATAAAGTTTTGACAACATTACAGGACACCTTTGACAGATATTCAAGATCTGTTGATATTAGAATGAGCAGAAAACTAAACTCCACGTTGCTACTGTAGAAATATTTGATCTATTTTGGCCAAAAAAATGTAGTGCTATTAAAACTGTAAAATTACTTGCGCTCCCTTCGGCCGCACTTTATTGTAGGTGGCAAGGCGAATTTCGAACCGAACGCCGAACAAATTCGACCTAATGCATTTACTACCCCTTCGTTCACTCTCGTTCCCCTGGTATGTACGAGGGTTTAGAAATATATCTCTACAAAGAATGGCTGAGTTTAATTTGAGATTGTAATATTATTTAAATTTGGGTTTTCTAGCTGGAACTTTCTAAACAAAACGATTAAATCACTACAAAAATTACAGAATGCACTCTTATTTTCATAAAAAGGGCTTTATCTGCCAACTAGAAAACATACTAGATCTAGTTTCACTTATTCATACATCAAGTCATGTAATATGCAACTATGACTTTTGATAAATATTATCAATAACTATAAAATAACATTAAATATATAGTAAAACGTTATCTACGTTAACTACAAAAAATATGGCCATATTTTCTTAAAGTTCTTTCCTACCAAAATTCTACTATACATAATAGCATAACCTAAGACAGCACAGCACGACCGTCTAACAATACACACCTAACCCTAGCTTCTAAATATTTATAATAAATGGATACACCCATCTCAGTGGTTACAAGGACTAAGGTGTCAGTAACTGCCATATACTGGGTTATAGGGATATCGTGGTTCAAATCCCAGTCGGGTGTACTGAGGGGAGATTTTCCAAAATCTTTTTCTACTCTACCCCATGCGCAAGTGCAGGTACATTTAATCTAAATTATATCAGCTCTCCTTAGAATTAAACGACTATAACATTTTAGCGCCAACTATTCTGGAGAATTTTCATCTCTACCTGTGATGGCTGTCATCATATTTTCAGAAAATAGCCTCTAAAACTTGTGTTACTAGTATCATGAGGAAACGTGTTTGACTCCGATCAACTTCATAACTCAAGGGGGGGCCTCCCATCAAACCTACGTCTTTGAGTCGTCTCGAGGATGTTTAATTAAGCAATCCGACCCGTGTAACGACCATTGCTTTCTGATAAGACAGGGAGGGTCTTGAGTAGAGCAGGTTTGTAAAACAGAGCTGTCAGACAGTTGTCTTGTTTTGCTTATTCAGGATCTGGCCTGACAACCGACCAAGGATAGTTGACACCAATAGAGGAGTACTTTATTGGCTCCAGAATCACGGCTTTGGTGACCATCCAGGGCCACACCGAGGAAGCGGGTGTTTTGGGGAGTTAACCCCTCTACCCCTGACATTATTACTAGCAATACCCTTATATATTCTTTATTACCTGGGATATTACTTGTGTATTCCTCCTAATTACCTACGCTATTACTTGTGTATTCCTCCTCATTACCTAGGCTATTACTTGTGTATTCCTCCTCATTACCTAGACTATTACTAGTGTATTCCTCCTCATTACCTAAGCTATTACTTGTGTATTCCTCCTAATTACCTAGACTATTACTTGTGTATTCCTCCTAATTACCTAGGCTATTACTTGTGTATTCCTCCTCATTACCTAGGCTATTACTAGTGTATTCCTCCTCATTACCTAGGCTATTACTTGTGTATTCCTCCTCATTACCTAGGCTATTACTTGTGTATTCCTCCTCATTACCTAGGCTATTACTTGTGTATTCCTCCTCATTACCTAGGCTATTACTTGTGTATTCCTCCTCATTACCTAGGCTATTACTTGTGTATTCCTCCTCATTACCTAGGCTATTACTTGTGTATTCCTCCTCATTACCTAGGCTATTACTTGTGTATTCCTCCTCATTACCTAGGCTATTACTTGTGTATTCCTCCTCATTACCTAGGCTATTACTTGTGTATTCCTCCTCATTACCTAGGCTATTACTTGTGTATTCCTCCTCATTACCTAGGCTATTACTTGTGTATTCCTCCTCATTACCTAGGCTATTACTTGTGTATTCCTCCTCATTACCTAGGCTATTACTTGTGTATTCCTCCTCATTACCTAGGCTATTACTTGTGTATTCCTCCTCATTACCTAGGCTATTACTTGTGTATTCCTCCTCATTACCTAGGCTATTACTTGTGTATTCCTCCTCATTACCTAGGCTATTACTTGTGTATTCCTCCTCATTACCTAGGCTATTACTTGTGTATTCCTCCTCATTACCTAGGCTATTACTTGTGTATTCCTCCTCATTACCTAGGCTATTACTTGTGTATTCCTCCTCATTACCTAGGCTATTACTTGTGTATTCCTCCTCATTACCTAGGCTATTACTTGTGTATTCCTCCTCATTACCTAGGCTATTACTTGTGTATTCCTCCTCATTACCTAGGCTATTACTTGTGTATTCCTCCTCATTACCTAGGCTATTACTTGTGTATTCCTCCTCATTACCTAGGCTATTACTTGTGTATTCCTCCTCATTACCTAGGCTATTACTTGTGTATTCCTCCTCATTACCTAGGCTATTACTTGTGTATTCCTCCTCATTACCTAGGCTATTACTTGTGTATTCCTCCTCATTACCTAGGCTATTACTTGTGTATTCCTCCTCATTACCTAGGCTATTACTTGTGTATTCCTCCTCATTACCTAGGCTATTACTTGTGTATTCCTCCTCATTACCTAGGCTATTACTTGTGTATTCCTCCTCATTACCTAGGCTATAACTAGTGTATTCCTCCTCATTACCTAGGCTATTACTTGTGTATTCATCCTCATTACCTAGGCTATTACTTTTGTATTCCTCCTCATTACCTAGGCTACTACTTGTGTATTCCTCCTCATTACCTAGACTATTACTTGTGTATTCCTCCTAATTACCTAGGCTACTACATGTGTATTCCTCCTCATTGCCTAGGCTACTACTTGTGTATTCCTCCTCATTACCTAGACTATTACTTGTGTATTCCTCCTAATTACCTAGGCTCTTACTTGTGTATTCCTCCTAATTACCTAGGCTA
This sequence comes from Timema poppense, assembly GCA_902141375.1. Lineage (NCBI taxonomy): Eukaryota > Metazoa > Arthropoda > Insecta > Phasmatodea > Timematidae > Timema > Timema poppense. The sequence goes on from CABFOV010002606.1 coordinate 27,441, forward strand.
TTACTTGTGTATTCCTCCTCATTACCTAGGCTATTACTTGTGTATTCCTCCTCATTACCTAGGCTATTACTTGTGTATTCCTCCTCATTACCTAGGCTATTACTTGTGTATTCCTCCTCATTACCTAGGCTATTACTTTTGTATTCCTCCTCATTACCTAGGCTATTACTTGTGTATTCCTCCTCACTACCTTGGTTATTACTTGTGTATTCCTCCTCATTACCTAGGCTATTACTTGTGTATTCCTCCTAATTACCTAGGCTATTACTTGTTTATTCCTCCTAATTACTTAGGCTATTACTTGTGTATTCCTCCTTATTACCTAGGATAGTACATTGTCTTACTAATCTTTCAGGCCATACTTATATAGATAGTATTGTGGTAAGGATGAGGAAGGTCGATCTTAGAGGATATGTACCCACATTTGCATGGGTGTAACAGTAGAGAAACATTTAAGAAACACTCTCATTACATCCGGCCGGGATTCGAACCTTGACCTTCCCGTCATCGGTAATTCAGTTTAGTTGTAGAGTGACGTGTGAGACTGTGTGACCAGTGGTGCGAGTTCTTAGCCAATCGTCAATTATCGTTGAATCCATTTACGTTGAAGTAGACATGATTAGAAAAAAAAAAGCTTCCTGATATTTGATTAAGATAAGTCTGTTAATTGGGTAAGGACCTGTCTCGGTGGCGTAGTTAGCTAACGCGCTACTCGTGTTAAAATTGACAAAGACGGGAAGATCGAGTTTTAAATCTTGGTCTGGTGAACTAATGGTGTATTTTCCTAAATGGTTTTCCACTCTTCCTCAACGCAAATGCGGGTTCACTTCTTTTAAATTAAACCTTCCCAATTCTTAATCCATTAGCGTAATTAGTACTTAGGAGTTTAACCCGAACGGGTAGTAATATGTGGTGCTAAATAAAATAAAAATAATATTGGGTCGGTATTATTTATCGGATAAATAATTAAACTGAAGTGTAAAATTTAAGATATCTCGATAGCATTCGTTTTGTTTGAATAATTTTAAATCCTCCAGAAAAAAATAAAATAACATATTTTTTCGCAGCTCGTCTCTAATCACAGGATGGATACTAAACGCAGCGGTCGTTATGAAAACTACGACTGGGTGTCACAGGATTAATTTCGTGATTAGCGTTTAACCTGTCGTCCGGGATATATTTACGTTGATAGGTTTAGGTTATAACTTTGGATGAAATGTACCCGCACTGGAATATATGGAGAGGGTGAGAACATTCAAGGAAAAAATAAACTCATAGGTACAGTCATTAGGGATTCGATCCCCTGACCTTATCGACATAAGAGTCCAGAAGGGACTGCCCCTTGTGTCCGCCTAACCACTGGTGTGGGTAGACCTTTCATTACTTGTACATACTAGCAAAAAAAAAAAAGAGAGAAACAGCGTTCACCTACGAAAACTGGAGATAAAAGAACTATAAAATAAACAATATTCTTTCTTTTCCCATCATATTAAAATAAAATGCAAATTACGGTCATATAAATTCTTCACGCAATACCTTTGAATACATTCTTATTGGTTTATCGTATTTAATAAGAAAGTAAATGTGTTCTCTTCACCTAAATGACTACCAGTCTGCAATAAGAGGGACGCATTTGTTTAGTTGTTTTTTTAAACAATAAAACATGTTCGCCAAAAATAAATCAAATATTACTCCAATAACTTATATAAAAAGTTTATTTTAATTTTTTCCCACATGGTAATATATACAGGTCTTGAATATGAGCATATGAGCATTTGACCAATACCTTTTCTCTCCACTTAAAAAAAATCCATTCAAATTCCAGGATTCTCATAACAAACATTCAAGAACGGTTAATATTATATTTTTTAAATCAAAAAATGACACCTGGACACGAGAATTGAACCCGGGACTTTTGGCTTAGTACACCAATGCTCTTACCAAGGAGCTATCCAGGAAGTGTCCCATGCCCAGGGTCATTCTTCACTCAAATTTTAAGGTAGAGTCTGTGGTGGACGTGCGGAAATAGCTACATCTATGATGGCTATAGATAGCTTATCTATATAATCCATAATGATATGTGCATTTGTACCATTATAATTGTATTATTGGAAGCCTAAAGCCCTTCCGAGTTGAAGGTGGCTGCGATATCTGATAGATCGTGATTGTAATTCATCGATCGTATGTAGCTGACGATTTCCGCACGTCCATCATAGACTCTGCCTTAAAATATGAGTGAAGCATGGCCCTGTGTACTGGACGACTCCTGGATAGCTCAGTGGTAAGAGCATTGGCGTACTAAGCCAAAGGTCCCGGGTTTGAATCCCGTGTCCAGGTGTCATTTTTCAATTGAAAAAATATGATATATAAATATAATAGCTTGCTTATTTAATCTATCAAGGTTGATATTACTAGATGCAGAAAATTAAAGTCTACCTCAGTGGTATTGGGGTAAAGTGCTTGCCTCAAGACCCGATGTTCGTGGGATCAAACCCAGCCGGTGTCGACGAATTTTTCTTGAGCAATAAAAATCCGTGGCACAACTTCCTTCGGAGCGGAAATAAAGCCGTCAAGGTATGTGAAAATACATTTACCGGTAAAATTGTTAGTTCCTTTCGTGCTCGTTCATAGAAATTTAATGTTGAAGGTAATGGGGCACCCAACTCACTTCCTGAACTTATTATTATTATTATTATTATTAGCACCGCGTCTTACTACCCGTTCGGGTTATACGCACTTACGCTAATGTGTAATGGTAGGGTGATTGTGAGATGAAATGGAGGACCTACAGTTTAACGTGGAATCCGAACCACGGTGGAGGCCTGGCATTCCCCACATTCACAAGATGTCTTGTCAGAGGTGAAGGAAGGGTTTGGTAATCAGATAAATCT
>CABFOV010002606.1:33161-75189 GCA_902141375.1 Timema poppense
CTTTGCACGTTGTGCCCTTGGGCAAGGCAGCCTAGGCCGGTTCCGCGCGCTACTATAACTCAAACCGCACATCGAGGTTGTTTTTTTAATAATTCCAGTCGTTCCTCCGAGAGACTAACACAACAGCTGATCGACGGCCCGTGATGTGAAGTGGGGAGGGGAGGGAGAAGATATTCCGATGGCTGTTGAACCTTTGAGTATCGTTGAGCCCACATAGGTAGTCGGGAGGACTAAGACGTCAGGCTCGTAATATACTAGATCACCCGAAGCGATAAGGTCAAGGTTTGAAACTCGGCTGGCTGCATATAAGTGGTTTTCCACGTGTGATTGCTCGCTGTGGATTATAACATCTCCATTAGCTCTAATGCGGGTGCAATTCCCTTAAACTAAGCTTTATAATCTACCTGATATATTGGGCCATTGGGCCCCTTCGTGATGAGGTTGCGGTGGGAATCCCTGTCCGGTGTACTCTGGGTGGGTTTTTATCTTTAATGGTATTTTAACGCAGGTACATTTCCCTTGAATTATATCTTTCTCATTATTACCTCATAATAGTAATTAAATGTGGAAATTCCAAATGGTTAGTAAAATATCATTTGCTTAAACGTATTAAACTAAAAAAATCTTTGTTCAAATATTTATTTCTCATAGACCACGCCTTTAAACAATACACCCATCGGCTCTGGATTGTACATTTTCTATAAAAAAATATTTGCTCACTCCGTTTACCCTGAAAGGTAATTTTACATACATGTTTAAAAAAAATTGATTCATTAACTTACTGTCGGTTTTCTCGCCTCTTTTCACGCGGAATTGGGTTCATTTAATAAAAAACCATCCCAATTATCCGTTAGATTAAGTCTATAATACATTCCAATTTTCATAGGAAGGATCTTTTAGAAGATACAAACATATTTGTTTGCAGCCATCATTGATAACATTTTATAATTTTATTAATGTTATTTTATAGGTATTGATAATATCTTTCAAAGTGGCTGCTTATGAAAAAATAAGGCCCTTCTTAAAAAAATTGGACTGAAACCACGGTGTTAAACGTCATTGTCGTGTCGTGGAGTAATGCCAGGGTAGGCAGAAATGGTTAAAATAGCACCTGTGTTTTCTGTCCCCATTTGACCAATCATACTTAGGCTCTTCTCTACGTGCCTCACACGGGAATTTAAGCTATCACCTACTCTGCCCCATTTGACTCATCATACATAGGCTCTGCTATACATACCTCATATGTGAATGTACTTCAGTTAATACCCTGACCAATGATTGTCCTACTGATTGATGAGAACATATTACACGTTACACATTTGTTAAACATATTGATATAACATTAAACAGAAAAAACCTTTTAGCTAACAAGGGTTTCCTATAGCCTACTATAAATACCTCAGGTAAAGCTCTGTCCATACGTCCGAGTGACCTTGAAAGAGCTACAAGCAGATCCGGGTTCAAGTGCCGGACCGGTTTGTCGGATTAATCTTTTTAAAGTTTCCATTGTTTAAACTACGTCAGATTAGCATCTGAACCGAAGTTGGTTATTCAAAGACGAACCGTGTCTTAAATACACGATAGCTGGAGTGAACAGGAGGAAAACATGAACTTATCAGACTTGGACGCAGGGTATATTCTCGAAACCTCGAATCTGTTTGATGGAACTATAATAATAATAATAATAATAATAATAATAATAATAATAATAATAATAATAATAATTATTATTATTAATATTAGCACCGCTTCTTACTACCACTTACGCTAATGTGTAATGGTAGGGTGATTGTGAGATGAAATGAAGGACCTACAGTCTAACGTGGAATCCGAACCACGGTGGAGGCCTGGCATTCCCCACATTCACAAGATGTCTTGTCAGATGTGAAGGAAGGGTTTGGCAATCAGATAAATCTGTGCCGGGACCGAGGATTGAACCCCGGATCCCAGCATAGACCACCAGGTCACCCGCCAGTGATATTAAAAACATTGACAGCCCCTGGTCTAAATTATGCCAGCATCACACTTCAATTTCGAAAAACAGACCCTGGATTCATATCAGGAATAAAATAAGAACCGTTTAAGTGGGTGTGTGGGTTAAGGTTCCAGTATAGTATGGACTGAATTAGTGGGAACGTATAGGTCAGGGGTTGAGTTCCGATCAGATGCATTGAAGTACCCCCCCCTCCCTCTTATAAATCTTTTTTTCACTATTTCATCTTTTTTTCACTATTTCTCCACGTAAACTTCTTTTAAATTCTTCTTTTCTCGTCCCTAGCTCATTAATATAAATATATACGGATATCCTGGACGGATAGTAAGATGCGGTGCTGTCCGACACGTTAGCGCAGTCGGTAGTCTGCCTTCTGAGCTAAGGGGCCTAAGACTCTCTTGGTCAATTCCCAGCCTGGCGGAAAAGTTTATCATTGGTGGAATGTGGGTTTTACCTAACACAGTGATGAATTAACGGCTGGGGAGCTGGGTATTGTGTCTGTTCTATATTTAAGTTAGTTTGTAAATGATGTTCTGATTTAATCAATTGGTTCAGAAATTTCACAATAAATACCTCAAATAATTATAATAGGTGACCTGGTGGTCTAGGGGTAAGGTGTCAGACTTCTATGCTGGAGGCCGGGGTTCAATCCTCGGTCCCGGCAAAGATTTATTTGATTGCCAAACCCTTCCTTCACCTCTGACAAGATGTGTATTAATCACAGCTTGTGAATGTGGGGAATGCCAGGCCTCCACCGTGGTTCGGATTCCACGTTAAGCTGTAGGTCCTCCATTTCATCTCACAATCACCCTACCAATACACATTAGCGTAAGTGCGTATAACCCGAACGGGTAGTAAGACGCGATGCTAATAATGATAATAATAATAATAATAATAATAATAATAATACTGTAATAACAACAACACTGGCCGTTTGAGTTATAAACAATTTGGTGAGCCAGTTTAAAAAAAATACTGTGAAATTTTTAAAATTGTTATATCTCATATTATATTAATAAGTTTTTTGGTCTAATTTTATAAACACAAGTATTGTTTGTTTGTTAAACGTTTTGCGGGCCAGAAAAAATCAATCAGTGGAATGGATCCGGCCCGTGGGCCGTAGGTTGCAAACCACTGAGTTTTGATAATCAGCGTTAAATTAATTCCATCCAATTGAAAGGATCAGAGCGTGTGCTTTGATGTCCTCCCCGTGAAGTGCTGTTATGATTTATAGGAGCGCCTGTTCGAAACTCGGTGGGTGTCCCTTTATTTTCTCCTCGGGAGGTTAATTTGTTACTCGCGCATTAACTGAAGGAGGCTGTTGAAAGAAAACACCACGTAACCATGACAACGTAAGAAGAAGAGTTGATTCCTCTTCGGTGGTAGAATGGTTGTATTTGCATCACTCTCGCAGTAGAATGTGGCTTCCGACAACGGGAAGTCCTGGGTTCAAATACTGGTCGGATGTATTGAAGGTGGTTTTCCACTATTCCTCCGTGTAAATGAATGCGGGAACACTTGAGCGGATAGTATGACGTGGTGTTAAATAAATATATTACATTATTTTTATAGTATTTGTGGTCTAGTGGTCAGAGATCCTGACTATAGATCCAGAGGTCCAGTGTTCGATCCTCAAGGCTTCCAGATTCTCTGTAAAGCAGTGGGTCTGGTACGGAGTCAACTCAACCTCGTGAGGACGAATGAGGAGCTAGAAGTAGCGTAGGGTTCGTTGCGCTGTCCACATGACACCCTCTATCCACAAACGTTGGTACTATCTTTGCCAACATGCCACGGCCGTTCGATTGATGACATGGAGTTTTTTTAATTAGTCACTTGTGGTGGTGGCAAGTGCAGGTGCAGTTAACTCTAAATACCTCAGAGTATTTTTTTTTTGTCACCACATGTTGACTATGAGTGTATACATTTATTTAATATATTGACAACACCAAAATTAAAGTCAGATTCGATCATGTTTCCGGTAAAAATAGTGTTAATTATCGAGAATAAATCGCGCGAAAAATATTTATGTCTGTGACTGTACGGAACGCTTGGATGACTAATCGAACAGCCTTGTGAAGGTAATCAGTGAATTCACTCTGCATAAGGTCCTTCTCTCTTCTTTCCCCCATCCTCTTTTCCATAAAAGTGCTCAAAGACTGTGAGAGAGAAAGAGAGAGAAAGAGAAAAGAGAGATTGAAGATATTGGAAGAAAAAAATATTCTAGTAAATATTGGATACTTTAAAACCACACAAAGTTTTGGCAAATTAGTTTCAATAGGCAACAGGTTTCGCGATTTTTTTTTTAATCATTAATAAAAGTTTATTTTAAGGTAGTGTGCTCCATAGAACGTGTTTATAAACATGATATATCTTCTAGTCTCGCGCATGCACCAGAAGGAATAAAGATATAATAAACGTTTGGTGAAAGAATTCGCTTCAATGTTTCTGTAATATCCCTTTTCTATTTAATTTAATTTTTAATTGAAAATATCTATTCAAACTTATTCTACTATTTTGTATTGTGATGTTGGTTGACCTAATGCTATTATGTTTGTATTATTATGGCCAACATAATGCTCCTGTGTTTTAATTATTTTGGTCAAACTAGTGCTATTATCATATTTGTAGGCCTATTAGTTTGGTCGAACTAATACTCTCATCAAATTTGTATTATTTTGGTCAAACTAACGCTATTATTATGTTGGTATTAATTTGGTCTAACTAATACTGTCATCATGTTTGTAATAATTTGGCCGACCTATTAATATCACCATGTTTTTATTATTTTGTTCGGACTAATACAATCCTAATGTTTGTATTATTTTGGTTGAAATAAAGCTATTATTATGTTTGCATTATTTTGGTCGACCTAACGCTATTATTTTGTTTGATTTATTTTGTTCGCGCTAACGTGATTACTATATATTTTTTGGTTGAAATCAACTATTAGAACATGTTTGTATTATTTTGGCCGAGCTAATGCTAATATCGTGTTTGTATTATTTTGGCAGAGCTAACGCTAATATCGTGTTTGTATTATTTTGGTCAATCTTATTCTTTTACTTTTACACCATTACTAAATTTAAACAAGACCCTTTGTAAGTCTTCTTTATATGTTAAACATGTTATGCAAATCTTGTTACATAAAACAAGGGTTAGCGGGGAGTGGGTTTGACAAACTCGAGCAAAAATGACTGACCTTAATGCGCGATGTGTGACCAATTTTGTTACAATGTACGTTATTTCAATAGATATTCACCTTCTTCATTGATCGCACTGTCTAAGGCGTCACTCTCGCAATAGACTAGACTGCCAATGACTCGGGAGATCAAGGTTTGATCTCGGTCGGATGTGCTGAGGTTGGTTTTTCCTAAATGGTTTCCCCCAATTTAACGACATGTAAATGCGGGTACACTTCTTCTAAATTCAACCTTCCTAACCGCACATTAACGCGATTAGTTCGTATGCGTACATCCCAAACAGGTAGTAAGACGTGGCAACAAAAATGAAACGCACACAATTTTTCTGCGAAACACCCGCCTCGGTGGCGTAGTTGGCTAACGCGCTTGTCGTGTTGAGCTCGACTGCTGAGGACGGGGAGATCGAGGTTCGAATCTCGGTCGGGTGAACTGGGGGTGGTTTTTCCTAAATGGCTTTCCACTCTCCCTCCACGCAAATGCGGGTTCACTTCCTCTAATTCAACCTTCCCAATTCCTAATCCGTTAGAGTAACTAGTACTTAAAGCGTATAACCTGAACGGGTAGTAAGACGCAGTGCTAAATATTATTATTATTCTTCTGCGAAACTTTGTCTCGCTCTAAAAAAAAGGGGGGGTTCAGCTGTTCTCTTTATAACGGTTTCAACCTTTCGTCACTATTTTATTACCGCCATGAAATTAAAATAACGACGTCGGGTTGAACAAAAACAACACCTATGTAAACACACTGGAGCGGTGGCACCCATTAAAGATAATTGAGTATGACAATACAGGTCCCTGAGTGTTACGTGTGATTACGTAGCAAAGCGTAACGTTAGAAATGACAATACAACTTCGGATGGGTTTAAAATGCTAATGAGAACAGTGATTTGTTGATTTACATCCAAGACCAGTTATAAGTATAAAACTGTTAACCATTACCGATTCAAATGTGATGTGTTTCAAATCGTCAATAGGTATAAGTCAGGAGGAATAATATGACACGACATATTCTAATGATTTGTTTCCCCATTGATATTATCTAACACACATATTATTAACTAATCAATCCAAGGAGAAAGGATTTAGAAAGCCTTTACTAATATACTAGTAGAAGTATCCATCGTTGCCTGTGTTTGTTTCAAACAGAGAGAACAAAATCTCTTGGTGGCCTGGTGGTCTAGGGGTGAGGTGTCGGACTTCTGTGCTGGCGTCCGGGGTTCAATCCTCGGTGCCAGCACAGATTTATCTGATTGCCAAACCCTTCCTTCACCTCTGACAAGACATCTTGTGAGTGTGGGGAATGCCAGGCCACCACCGTGGTTCGGATTCCACGTTAAAACTGTAGGTCCTCCATTTCATCTCGCTATCACCCTACCATTACACATTAGCGTAAGTGTGTATAACCCGAACGGGTAGTCAGACGCGGTGCTAATAATAATAATAATAATAATAATAGTAACAGAATCTCTTCATTTTATATATATTAAAAATATATTAGAGAATGTTTTATTATTGATATCATTATTATTATTATTATTATAATTGGCACCGCGTCTTACTACTCGTTCAGGCTATACGCACTTACGCTAATGTGTAATGGTATGGTGAGTGTGAGATGAAATGGAGGACCTACAGTTTAACGTGGAATCCGAACCACGGTGAAGGCCTGGCATTCCCCACATTCACAAGTTGTGATTAATACACGTCTTGTCAGAGGTGAAGGAAGGGTTTGGCAATCAGATAGATCTGTGCCGGGACCGAGGATTGAAGCCCGGACCCCCAACACAGAAATCTGACACCTTACCTTTAGACCGCCAGGTCACCAACCCTTCAGTAAACTGCTCTTAATTTATAATTCCTAAAACATCTCGGGTTAACCTTATTAAAACCCTAGATACAAAGTTTTAGTCCGACCGGTAAAATGTGTTCGGCTCTAGACCGAGATACAGACAGACGGCATCGCGAAAACCACTATTTTTTTTATTCAGGAGCTCGTGAATCGTCGACAATTATCAAAATCTTGAGTTCACTTTTTTGTTTTGTTTTACGATAACAATACTTCTCCCTCCGAGGGTCGTAAAATTGCGAAATTGTGCTTGGTGCTAGCAAGGTAAAGTTTAGAGAAAGGCTAAGGCGCCACATAAACTACTGGACTGGGCGTTACGTGACTGGGTGAATAATAACTTGGCGCGTCTAATTTGTCGCCGACAAGGCTCCATAATTTGTACACCTACGCAACAAGCGTTTGCTTGCGTGGTGAGGTGGAAGAGGGGCGATGCGGGGGAAAGTATTAGTTAATCGATGACAGGCTTATAAACAAACTGTAAATAATCCATTAATCGGTACTGCCATGATCGGCTGATCGTATCTCATCTTCTTTATTTTATGACCGTTGTTAATTAAAAAAAAAATTTGGTCCCCTCTACCTCACCCCCACAGTCTTAACACCCATTCTGGTATCTACGGATATGAACTAATTAGTAACTACGCTAATAGGTAATATATATGAATAAGGTTGAACTTAAAGGAAGCGTACCGGCATTCGTGGGGAGGAAGGGTTGAAAATAACTAAGGAAATAACCTCCTCATAACATTCGACCAAGATTTAAACCCCGACCTTCCCTTCATCGGTACTCAAGTTTATTGCGAGAGTGATGCCTTGGGGACCGTTCGAATGCAGGTATTATTTTATTTTTACAGTTTGTAAAACATAGACCTATAAATGAACACGTTTCTAAAGATTATATATAGTTTGTGAATTTGTGAGACATAACTTATGTGTGTATAATCATTGTGTTACTCTCCATTCGTGAATTTGCCCATTTCATGAATCGGGAAAATTTCTGCCCATTCCGTGAAATGGCCTCTCCTACTGACTAATTCTTGCCCATTTCATGAACTGGAACTCATTGTACTATTGTAATTCGGTGACCTGGTGGTCTAGGGGTAAGGTGTCAGACTTCTATGCTGGAGGCCGGTGTTAAATCCTCGGTCCCGGCACAGATTTATCTGATTACCAAACCCTTCCTTCACCTCTGACAAGACGTGTATTAATCACTACTTGTGACTGTGTGGAATGCCAGTCCTCCACCGTGGTTCGGATCCCACGTTAAGCTGTAGGTCCTCCATTTCATCTTACAATCACCCTACCATTACACATTAGCGTAAGTGCGTACAACCCGAACGGGTAGTAAGAAGCGGTGCTAATAATAATAATAATAATAATAATACTGAAGGATATAAAGAGAGGAAAAAAAATATCTATTTACTCAAAATTCCTTTGAATGATTTTGATCAAATTTGGACTGTTAAACATTAAATACGAAATGGCAATTTTTCTCATTTTCCCATGAACATGACTTTAAGGGTACCTGCTTTATATGAGCAGTACCGTGTGTTATCGTCTGTTTGAACCACATGCGTATGTACCGGTTCACGCTAATGTGTTGGGGATGGGGAAGGGTGAACTTAGAGGACGTGTACCCGTATTTGCGTGGAAAGAGGGAGTGTGGAAAACCATTAATGGAAAACCACCCTTAGCTCACCCAACTGGGATTCGAAACCCGATCTTTTTGTCACCGTATGCCCAGTCTATTGAGAGAGTCACGCCTTAGACCATTCGAACACCGAAGCGGGTTATTTTAATTTTTATGTCAAGTTTGAGACTGAATAGGAGGAAACGGTTTTACTGGTACATTCCCGTCGAGCTTCGGTAACAACCCAAGAGCCTCATCTGACATATTGTATACATGGGGTGTATTGGTCCCAGACATGTATAGGCCTCTTTTAAGAGAACATGGGGTGTGATGGCTGGGGGATTTTCCGGACACTGATATACCCCTTTTAAGAGAAAATGGGGTGTGATGGTTGGGGGAGGTTCCGGACACTGATGTACCCCTTTTAAGAGAACATGGGGTGTGATGGTTGGGGGATGTTCCGGACACTGATGTACCCCTTTTAAGAGAACATGGGGTGTGATGGTTGGGGGATGTTCCGGACACTGATATACCCCTTTTAAGAGAACATGGGGTGTTATGGTTGGGGGAGGTCCCAGACAATGATGGCCCCCTTCTGAGCGAACCTACAGTACACTCAATATCTTAGTTTACTTGGATGACATCTCAAAAAGTTACTAGAAATAGTCCCTATTGCATCCCTACGCCAACAGCTGACATCTGTCACTTTGGATAACTGCAATGAAAACATAATGGTAATGTTTGAATGTGATAGTTAGCCATATTAATCTAGGCCAATATTATTTATATTTATTTAAGGTCGAGCACAAAGATTATTTATCGTTTCATTCTACTTATATATAAAAGTTATTATTTACAGCACTTTTACAAAAGGTCTAAGGAACAATGGAGACTGACGAATTTAGACTATGTGATTGAACATGACAGAAAACAAGTGCTTTACAATGATGCACCCACGCAGCGGATACAAATATTTTATTTGGTTAAATATTTCTGGATACGATAAAATAATCATAAAATAATTTATCAGATATAAAAAATGACAAGTATTTTCTTTTTTCCAAGTGAATACGATGCCTGTATTAAAAGGCACTAATGTATGCACTGTATTACACATCATAGATAACATTCCTAAAAGGAATAATTAGTAATTTTAATTATGTTTAGAATATTGTTTCGGATTGGGCAAAGAGAAATTTATTAAAATATATAAAATAGTGCGAGAAAACGTAAATTTACATTATTCTAAGTGTAAAATATAGCATATAACTAAAAACCCAGACATTTATAACAAAACAGTGATCTTTTACCAGTGTTGGCAAACCTAAAACCTAAACATAAGATTTTTGAACTGTCATCCAGTTAAAAACCCATCATGAACAAACTCTACTGTAAAGAACATGTCTCAACTTTGTTCAATAAACGACTGTACCAGCGCCTGCACCTTCCGGGCACGCAGGCACCAGATGTTGGCACATATATGCAGATAAGACACCTGGATTAAATTCTTTTATAGGCTGGTGGGCGTGCTCTCCACGGGTATTTATATTATATATGCAGCTTCTGGAGCATCAAGAGACAAAAGGTAGCGATGGGGCGAGGTGGGGTGGGGAGGCTTCTTTTCGAAGGGAATACGCTTACTCCCCCCCCCTTGTCCCCAAACGCTCCCGTGCACGATAAAAGGGCTTAAGTTCGGGTTCATGCGTTCGCCGAAACACAAGAGTAGAACTGAAATGTGCCCACGTGACGAGCTCTACAACAATAACAAGAAATCAGCGTGAACAGCGTTTATCACTCTGCGCCAGTAGAAACAATTTCAACTCTGTCCGTGCTGTTCTATTAATAAAAAAAATCTGCGTGGAAAAATTCAAAACCAACGGTGTCCAAACCGACAAACTCAATCAGTGCCCGCGCGTCTAAAACCAACAGACTCGACAGTGAAATACCAATAAGGAACTGAATGCTTGCCGCACACCTAATTGGTTCGGAACAGATCGGAACGCTCGGAATCGGAACCCTAAGAACGGAGACGAGTTTTGTCCGAACATTTGTTTGTAAGCCAAATAGGGTATATATTATTTGAATTGGAGATGAGTGATAGCAGTGAAGAGGAGGCAATGGTCGCTCTGTGACTTACCACCGATGAAGTGGAGGAAGAGTTGTTGTATATCTGTTATTTCTACTTATTTATGGTCCTTGTTGTGATGAACATCTTTCAGGAAAATAGTAAATGCACGTGCGGAATAAAAAGAACACCTGCTACTCTCGATACAAAGGATTGTATTTAAAAAAACAAGACATAAACTAATTAAAGTTTTATGAAGCTGACCAGATGGCTAGAACCAAACAAAGCCTTCAATAAATTAACAACACTAAAATTCTGAAACACCTGCTACCTCCATTAACTGGCAGAAATTTGAATTAAGATAATTCATAATGTAATTTACTTTAAAGTATTAATTCATAATTAATAAAATATTGCTAGTACAATAATGTTTACAAAGTGTGACGCATTTTAGAGATGATGCAATACCCGAAGACGCGCATGCGCACAGCTTCAGAATCCGTCAAAATATTCACTCCGTGGCAAAGCGATTCGTTCCGTTTCGATTGGATGTAACGTTTCCGATCGGATCCGAGCAAGTGTGTGGGCCTCCAACGAAATGCTTATAATAAATACTTTCCGATCCATTCCGTTGAGTTACGGTCCTATTAGGTTTGCGGCAAGCCGTACGTCCAGCTAGAACTAGACGTCTTAAGAGCCCATCTCACCCTGTGGATAACACCTAATCTAGGTACGTAAAATTCCTAGAACAAGACGTCGTATCGGAGTGTTAGTATATCTAGTCTACTTTAGAAAAACAGCGGGAAAGAAATTTGGTAAACAGGAATATAAGACATTAAAAAATAATAATTAAGAAATGGTTTATTTTATTATCATTACTATCACTTCTAATATTTGAGGCGCTTAACATAAACTTTTTTTAACCGATTGATATTATCAACAAGCTATTTTTAAACTAACTTAAATCTGGAACAGACTTAACACACAGCATTGGTGAGGTCAACTGAATAATTTCATATCTAATTTCTCGGTTAATCTGAATAAAAATCGCCTCTTAAGATCTACTCCTCAACCCTCTCAACAACTAAGGACTCCGGCTTCCATTGTTCCATTAAATCTTATAGCTCCCCCTTACCCCCTACCGTATCCCTCAAGAAACATTATTTAGATAGTCATGCAGAGGAGGAATTTTATCGATGGCACGATAATGTCTCCTGAATTAATTCCTCGTGATGAACAAGACCAAGATATAAACCACACCCGTGGTTTGGATGTCAAATTAAAAATGTGGCACAGAACAATGGGAGAAACTTCCAACCGGAGATCTCTTCTTGAGATAAGGTAGATTTTTATCAACGGATATACATAGATACGAAGGAGTGGAAATAATGGAATATCTCCCACGTGAAATTGTCTGCATCTGCGCGGGCCAATAAATACATCGAAATATTCAACGTTCACTTTTCAAGCCACTACAATAAAACTTAATACAGTTAAAAAACCCAAACATTATGAGTACATTTGTAAGAAACAAACGAATAACTTTTTGAAAGATGGCTTGATCCACCTCGGTGCTGGTCGTATGGTTTAAGACGACACTCTCATAAAAGACATGATTGCCGATAATGGGGAGATCAGGGTTCGATTCTGGGTCCTGTGTACTGAGAGCTCTTTTCCCGAAAAGGTTTATCAATCTCTCGCTAAACAAATGCGGGTGTATGTGGATAAAAGGCTTATACGTTTATAAAAGTATTGATGTTTCAATGGTTTGAATGGATTCATTGCCAGTGGTGGCTCGTGGGATGTTTCAAGGGATTGTTTGTTGGAGTAAAATCCCCTCTCATTGAGTATCAAACTTTCCCTCTGAGGCCCCGAGCACAAAGATTAACTCAATACATTATATTGTGTGTGTGTGGTTGGTCAAATATTATTATTATTATTATTATTATTATTAGCACCGCGTCTTACTACCCGTTCGGGTTATACGCACTTACGCTAATGTGTAATGGTAGGGTGATTGTGAGATGAAATGGAGGACCTACAGTTTAACGTGGAATCCGAACCACGGTGGAGGCCTGGCATTCCCCACATTCACAAGATGTCTTGTCAGAGGTGAAGGAAGGGTTTGGTAATCAGATAAATTTATGCCGGGACCGAGGATTGAACCCCGGCCNTTCACAAGATGTCTTGTCAGAGGTGAAGGAAGGGTTTGGTAATCAGATAAATCTGTGCCAGGACCGAGGATTGAACCCCGGACTTTGGGAAATACAAGCTTATTTTTTTAATCAACATATATTACATTTTACTATATTATGGTTATTTTATAAGTGTTGATCATATCTATCAAAAGTGACAGCTTAAGATTACATGACTTTACGTATGAATAGGTGAAAGTTTATCTAGTAGCTTTTCTAGCCATCAAATAAGGCCTTTCTATAAAAATGGGACACTAGCATACACAAAGGAGAATATTATCTGAAAAATCAATACTTTACTAGATCTAATTTTAAACGTCATGGGATGTGTTTTGAAGCTCTCGCTTTTGACAGACGGTGTCAATTTTGACAGGTGAACGCTAAATGTTGTGAGCTTCTATTGATTCTAGTTGCTGTGCCATATTTTTTTATATGTTCTTAGAAACGTTCTCCAAGGAGCGGATGAGGTATTTAAAACGATTAGGAAATGCTTCACGATTTCGCAAGTATGGAGAGGTAGCCTGCATTTACTTTGAATATCCTTCCCACTATAATCTACAAGACTTGAGTATCCTAACAATATCGTGTGATGAGTACAGGGTATGCAACTCTTTATTATGTAGCCTCCTCTATTGCCCAGTAGCCTCATCTCTTTTTGAACCAAATATCTTCCTAAGCAACTTGTTTTCGAACACCCTACATTTCTTTTCGTCATTATCTATCTATCTATTTATCAATACATCAAACAAAATTAAGTACATTTTTAACTCTCATAAAAATAGCCAAACAATCTTGCTGTGACTCCTCTAAATAGTTTTTTTTTAAAGAAGTCTATATCTCATCTTACAAGAGAGTACTCATGTACCAATTACTAGGTAGAAGACAAATAGAAAAGAAGGCAAACCAACGGACGAAAACATGTTTCCGGTAGCCTATATTAGATCAGAAATTTGAGTAGTGTGACTTTGAACTGTTATTGAATGTTTCAAAAATATGCCCGCTATTATGTGATCATCTCAGGTTTAGGAGCTTTTTGTTGGAGTAAACAATTTAGTTCAGGTATTATTCTATCACCTCCTCTAAAAAATAATAATAATTCCACTTGAGTCGATTCTAGACCAACCATTAAGTTGCTCGCTCTATGTGGCTAAGTGGTTAAAGCGGTTGACCACAAGAAATGAGAGATCTGGTTCTATTTCAGACGGCGCTGACCAATATATTTACTATAAGCACACTGTTTTAGGATTGCATGTTTATTTATTATTTCTACTTTGTACTATAAGAACTGTGTGTACTGTTTTGTTTATTGGAGCGAGTGTTCGCGACTTTTTACCGTTGTTTGTACAAATCGTTGTTTGCATCTTGATTCGCGAGCTGTGATACAGTGTTGCCATATTTGTGTTGTATCCGAATCCACCGGGAGCCGGTTACACTTTAATATGTCGGCATATAAAGTTTTGGACATTGATAGATGACATGTTTTTTTTTATCACCACGTCTTACTACCCGTTCGGTTTATACGCATATGTACTTATTACGCCAATGATTTTTAGGGATTAGGAAGTGTACCCGAATTTGCGTGTAGGGAGAGTGGAAAACAATTTAAAAAACTCTCAATACCCCTGAAATATATCGCCCCGTCATCGGCAGTCTAGTCTTCTGCGAGAGTAGCATGTTAGACAATGTGACCATGTAAGCTCAAATAAGAAAGGTTCGATTAAGAGTAAGTATACCCGCATTTGCATGGATGAAGGGTGGGAAACCATTAAAAAACCTAGGTACAGCAGACATGTATTCGAACTATGATCTCCCCGTCATCATCAGGCCAGTCTATCATTATTATTATTATTATTATTATTATTAGCACTGCGTCTTACTATCCGTTCGGATTATACGCAGTCTAACATGAGTGTGACACACTAGACCATGTGGCCACCGAAATAAGTTAGATGACGGTGTGTATATTTTCAAATATTATATCAATAGAACCGTATGCGTAAGGTTTCATTGAGATCACCAAAACTTTATACAGCCCTCTTCACTACCGAACATAAACTCCAATTTTCGTGGGAAGGACCTTATCTGACAGATATAAAAGTAACTAGAACTACTTTTACGGACGTATTCACACGTCAGGTCATGTGTCCTCCGGCCGTCACTTTTTATCAACAATATATCCGACAGCTTAGTTCAGTCGGTAGCATGTCTGCCTACTGGCCAAGGGGTCCTGGGTTCGAATCCCAGCATTAACAAAATCAATTATTATCGGTCAAATTGGGACTCACCCTTTTCTCAGTGATGGATTAAGAACTGTCACCCGCTTCGGTTGCCACATGGTCTAAGGCGCTACTCTCACAATAGACTAAGCTACCGATGACGGAGAGATCGAGGTTTTAATCTCGGTCGGGTGTATTGAGGGTGGTTTTCTAAAATGATTTTCCACTTTCCCTCCAAGCAAATGTGGATTCACTCCCTATAAATGTAGTATTTATAATCCCTAAAACCATTTGAGTAGGTAATTAGTACAGCAGCCCCATGACTTCTTTGGTGCTGACTGACAGCTGACAGCTAAAAGCTTTGAAAAGTTACCAGACCAAATTATATATACCTACGCTGAACCAAATGATCTGCAAAAACATGTGTTTAGCAGCTGTCACTTCTCACAGTCAACATTTGGGTATATACCTAAATGTTGACTGTCAGAAGTCAGCTGTGAGCTGTCAGTCAGCACCAAAGAAGTCATGGGGCTGCTGTACATTAGCGTAGGCCTATAACCTGGACCGGTAGTAAGATGTGGCACAAAAAATAAACAGTAAATTTACTAATATAATTTTTAAAAATCTAATATCGCTAACAACGTCAGTTTAAGGCGGTAGATTATTCAAGAAATATTACATAAGCGCGAGAAACCAAGTGGGTTATAACGTTACTGGATGGAACTGTCCGATATTAGGAGAAAAAACAGGGGATAAGGAAAATACAAATTATATTACAATTTGTTTCGTGACCCCCGCTATTAAATTACATATTAAAAAAAGATCCATTATACGCTGCTTTACCAGTTACCCTTCGTTTCCCGGGCATTTAGCTCTAATGATCAACCAAAATATGTGGATTTTTTGGAATTTTCAGAATGAAAAATTTCAACTTCTAAGTAATGTCTATCTTCCACTTCTCTATTATTTTATTTATAAAATGAAGTGTTTTTATATCTTTGTGTCTGTCATGACCGTTGCGCGATATCTACCGTACGCAGAGGGCTGACATTTAAGAAATTAGTAGCCTCTGTACACAAACATGTGCACCTCAAAGCTGAAATTTCAAAATTTGGATTTGATTTTTGTAAATTAATTAAGAAACTGGGTCTGAGTAAATAAAATTAAGATATTTTTTTTTATGTCTGTTTAAAACAAAGAAAAGCGTCACCCAGGGAAACCACGTAATCCGTTGCGTGGTTACCCCGGGCGACGCCAGGTACTTATGCTATTAAGTCTATGTACGCATGCGCAGATATCAATCAGCACTCGAGTTGTGGGGGGAAGGGGAGGGAAGGGGATGTAGTAACCGCATAACTCCCAGTCGTTTTACTCTAGATTAAAAAAAATCAATGTTAATACCTTTAACAACAAGGTTATTAACTTATGGTGTCGTGTCTCGGAATGTTGTCAGGATAAGAAGAGCGTGTTAAAACTGTATCTATGATATAATCTCACTCTCTTGGTGCCCCATTTGACCAATCATACACAGGCTCTGCTATACACAATTCACATGGGAATGTATGTTATCACCCACTCTGTCCCCATTTGACCAATCATACATAGGCTCTGCTCTACATACCTCCCATGAGAATGTATGTTATTACCTACTCTGCCCCATTTTACTAGTCATACATAGGCTCTGCTCTACATATCTCATTGGAAATCTATGTTCGTAGATAGTGAGTGATGAGAGCATTATCACAGATACAGTTTACACTAACTTTGCTCACACTGACAACAATCCACGACAGAGCACTTCAAAAAGTAGAAAAAGTAGAGGTTGATTAGACAGTGGCTCAGAATCTGAACTAACCATTAAGTCCATGGTGACACCGAGTGACTGAAGACGATTGAAATAAACATTTAGATATAAAACCGAATGGAAGAACGGATTTGACTCATGAAAGTTGATCTTATTTCAGTCAAATATCAAATATTTATGCCTTTATTTATTTTACGTGGAATGATTTTATATTACTACATCTTAGTGTTGGTATTAACATGTTTATTGTATGTGACTAGTTAAAGTACCCCGGGCTTCCTTTATTTCTTTCAAGTGGAATGATTTTAGATTACTACATCTTAGTGTTGGTATTAATATGTTTATTATATGTAAATTGTTGGAGTACCTGGCGTTTCCCGGGAGAAGTTTTTTTAGTTTAATGATTGTAGTACATAGAAAATAACTTTAAAGTCAGTGCCTTTAGGCTAACGTTGCCCCTGGTCTTTTTGCTTACAACCCAGTTTTTAATTAATTAAAAAGTAATCCAATATAAAAATTAAATTCCGGCTTCTAGTTGCACTCGTTCATGCAAAGGGGTAACTAATTTCTAAACTGTCATAGCTTTGTGTGTGGTAGGTATCGCTTACGACAATCCCACACAAAATCTTCATCTTATTAATATAGACATAGGATGAAAAAAACAACAACAGGATTTAGAAAGTGTAGGGCATGAAGCAGAGTAAAAATTCGACGTTCGGTGATTTCAACGCCCGAGTGGAAAGTAAACTTTGTGCGCACAGGTTCAGGTGGGATGGAAAGAACCTCGAGAACCAGTCAGCATTTTTGCAGTTTTTATGGCAAAACATTTTGTTGACGAAAATAAATAAAATATTACTCCAGTAAAAACATAGAATTTAATTTTCTTCACATGGTGACCTCAAAATTTCTTGAATAATTGTCAAGTGTATCCTGGAATTTAATGAGAACTTTTTCTCTTCATTTAAAAAGTTTGTTAGATAATGCCACTATGCCCATGATAGATATTTAGTAACTGTTGATATCGACACGCGAAGAGAATTAAACTCTAGGTTTGTACTGGTTTAATATTTTATTTATTTTGGCCAACAAAATGTTTTGCCATAAAAACCGCAAAATTGCTGACCTTTTTTTCACGCACCCTTCCATTCCACCTTTATTATTATTATTATTATTATTATTATTATTATTATTATTAGCACCGCGTCTTACTACCCGTTCGGGTTATACGCACTTACGCTAATGTGTAATGGTAGGGTGATTGTGAGATGAAATGGAGGACCTACAGTTTAACGTGGAATCCGAACCACGGTGGAGGCTTGGCATTCCACCTTAAAGATAAAATCATAGCAGATGTTGGTTTAGTAGACAAAATGGGAAGGCTGTATTTATCTAGGTACAGTTGGTTTGAAGTCACAAACCGTGTTTCTAATATGATAGTTAGGCGCGCCATATATTTAATATCTCGACAACCCACATCACTGGTGGTCGTCATTCTCGTCATATACTGGACTGCGATGACGGGGAGATCTGGGTTTGAATCCTGGTCGACATATTGAGAGGTGGTTTTTATTACATGATTTTATCATTCTCTCTGCATGAAAATGCGGGTACACACGATCTAAATTTAAGCTTATTTATCCCTATCATAATAGCTGTGATTTTTTTTCACACACGTTTAACCCGAATGTGGCGCTAAATATATATATATATCTATATAACTAAAGCGAATATGTCTGGTTTTCACGACATTTCCGTCTAATCAATGTAAAGTGTGTGTTGCCCACTTTGGTGGCCGCATGGTCTAAGGCGCTACTATCGCAGTAGACTAGACTGCCAATGATGGGGAGTGAGATCAAGGTTCGAATTTCAGTTGGGTGCTCTGAGTTTTTTTTCCAAAGCAGTTTTCCACTCTTATTCTACGCAAATGTGGGTACAATTCATCTAAATATAAACTTACTAATCCTTAAAACCATTAGCGAGATTAGTACATAAACGTATAATATGAAGAGATAGTACCTTGTTCAGACATAGTGAGAAACCAAGTGCGCAATCTATAAAACCATGTAGACCTTATCTGTTTTAGTAAAAGAGAGAAAAAAAATAATTAAACGTGCCATAAATATGTTACAGACCGCCTCCACGGTCTAGTGGTCAGAGTTCCTGGCTACAGATCCAGAGGTCCCGGGTCCGACCCGCGATACTCGAATAAAAAAGTAGTCTCTCCTGTCTAAACTGAAATTAAAGGCCGGAGTTTCCGTCATGCCGATCACACGACACCCTCTATCCACAAAAGTTGGCACTAAATTACAGTCCAATTTTCAGAGGAAAAAGCGTTATTAATACACATTTTGCTAAATTTTTATTGTTATTTTACTAACAATATACATCAAAAGTGACAGACCATATAACATAACATGAAAGTAGATTTAGTATATTTTTTTTAGCTATCAGATGAAAATTGGACTGTAAAATGTGTAGCCTATATGAAACGAGGTCTTAACCGCTTTCATTAGTACATTTCTTTCTTCGACAAATAACAAGTATGTAGTATTTTAAGGTCGGTGGTCTGCGTGTGAATCGAATGATTATCATCAAGTGATCCACTTTTGGGAAACTATTTTGAAACACTGATATAAACCATAATGGAACGATGTACAAAGTAGGCCTATATCTTTCTCTCTGGTAGAACTAAGTAAGGTAAGCCTGCCACCTTCCAGGCAATAGACCAAGGGTGCAGTCACACTAAAATAAACTTGAACAATTTGGTTTACAAGAGTGGTTTCCCCCGACTGTCCCTTTCATCATCCAAACGATAAACGAGTCAACTTTCCCCCTTAATCACAATGGTTCCAGGTGATCCTCAACTTCTAGAGTCCCGTCTTCGAGTTCCGGCTGTCGTTGATAGCTCCCCTACAATAAATGACTAAAGGGTCCCTCGATCCGTTCTCGGAGACCCCCACGACAGCCATTGTTCCGAACAGATGTTTTACGTGACGCACGAACTTTTTAAGATGCTGAGGAAATGAGAGGGGAAAGTGGGAAAGAGAGAGAGAGAGGGAGAGAGAAAAGTAGATGCTGTGTAACTCAAAGTAAGGGAGAATATAGGTCATAACTCGGAGCGGCGATACTTGCTCAACCGTCAACTATGTAAGACCGTCCCCGATGGTCGAGTGGTTAGGGAGATCGATTGCAGGTTTTAGGGTGAATTGACCATCTTTTACTCCCTTGGCATATTTGAGGGCAGCCTTTTTAATGTCACTTATAGGATCCAGTGAAGGTACTGTCCAATTTTAATTAAAAAAGGCCTTTTAAAAAATACGTCATTTGCGGTCAGCATTAATAACATTTTACTGTAATATTATTTATGTTTTAAAAGTATTGAAACAATCTTTCAGAAGTGACAGCTGCAGATCACATGACTTTACGTGTTAACGGACAGTGCCAGTAGATTAAACAATGATAAACACAGATGTGAGCCAATTCAGCTGTGTGCAGGGAAAAACAAAAACCACGGAAAAAAGTTAATATAAACATGTGATTCATTTTACCTTGCTTTAGAGTTACAGCCAAGTAAATATTCCATAATCTATTTCTCCCTACCTGTTTAACTAGGTATGTTATATGCGTTATTCCAACAAATCTGACAATCACCGGGTATTTTTGAAAGAGTGTGGAATTCTACGACACGACGACTGCATTCAGGCCGAAAGATGTCCATTTTAATCACACCCTTCAATGCTAAGCAGTTTCACATTGCTTGAATACAACCATGACTATAATTCAGAAATAAGTTCAAATGGGTCTAATGTTTGTATTACAGTTTTTCATTGTTTTTGTGTTTCTTGTCAGCCGCTGAAGTGGGTCCCACAAGCTACGGTACACACACACACACACACACACACACACACACGCACGCACGCACGCACGCACACACACACACACGCACGCACGCACACACACACACACACACACACACAATAAAATTGATAGAATACGATAGATTAAAGAAGTAAACTAACACTACATAAAGCTGGAGACAAAATATAATATATAATAGTCAAAACGAGTCAAATAGGCCTACTCCTTTACTGATATGGTGCATATATGGTATATGTATATGTATATGGATATGGTGATATGTGCATTTATTCCAGATTGCACATTTACAATATTTAGCACATGACTTGATTATTTTTTTATTATTAATACCACCACATCTTACTACCTGTTTAGGTTATACGCATATATGATTATAATTACTCTAATAGTGTAGGGATGAGACAGGAAGAATTTTAGATGTAATATATCCGCATTTGCGTGGAAGGAGAGTGAGAAACCATTTAAGGAAAGCCACCCTCAAAAGACCCGACTAGGATTCGAGACCCGACCTCTCCATCTTCAGCACGTTTCTTTATTCAAGCCATATCCATTTTCAAATCATATTAACTTATTTAATAGTTTAAAATTGCTGGTACAACTGGGATTATAACGCAAAATCCTTTTGATAGAAACGGTCATTGTATAGAAACCTTAGCATATGTGGGGAGTATTTCTTCTAAAACACCCCTCCTCATTCCTACTTCCTAGTCTAAGTCACAAACTACCCTTATGGTGAACGTACAAATGAAAAAAAAAATGCATCGGTGAATGAATGTGCTAAAGGCGTCCCTCTTGTCAAGTCTGGATTGATGGTGAAGGGAATGGTGACTTTTCCTAAATGGTTTCCCACTTTCCTTTCAAGAAAATGCGAGTACATTCTCTATAAAGCTCTATTATCTTCATTCCTATGATAGCATCGTTATTAATGCTTCTATTTATTCGAACAGCTACTAAGACGCAATGGATTATGAGAGGGGAAAGGAAACTATAGTTGGACCATCTTGCCTTCCACACAGAAGTGATCTCAACGCCTCCAGTTACGCGCTGCGTGCGGTATTAAACGCATAAAACGGATGCGTTTCATGAACGGACCTAATCGAACTGGATAGGAAACACGGGCGATATTGCGTGAGAGACGAGCCATTATTTCGCCAAACATGGTCGTGAAAGTGAATGAAAAACAGTAACAAAAAAACAACAACTAATTCCTGAGAGAGTTCTTGAAACGACGAGAAATGGTTGCCAGTGAAGTCGATACTCTGTAATAATTGGATTTATGCTAATTTTTCTTCTCTTTTTTTTTTTCTTAGTTTAAGTGATAGATGATTATTGAGAAAGTCTGCGATATTTGCCTTGTATGTAATGATGTAGTACGTCGTGCGTATGTTGATGAGAAAGTATGCCTAATGACCTATGTAAGTGTTGGGTTTATTCGTGGGAGTTTGAAAGTTTTTATCAAGCAAATTCTCAAACATAAAAATACATTTTTAAATTAATAAATCAATTGTTTTACGGTGCGTTTCGGCTATTTAAAATGAATATTAGAAATGTAAGTAATGGGATAAGATTTTATAAAATTCAATGAATACGTGTTTGCTCTAGTTTTACATAAAATTGAATGTAAAAGTGCGATAACTTTTCTCAAGGAAAGTACACTATTCTCTAATATTTAGCTACTAGAATATTACTATTATTATTATTAGCACCGCGTCTTACTACCCGTTCGGGTTATACGCACTTACGCTAATGTGTAATGGTAGGGTGATTGTGAGATGAAATGGAGGACCTACAGTTTAACGTGGAATCCGAACCACGGTGGAGACCTGGCATTCCCCACATTCACAAGATGTCTTGTCAGAGGTGAAGGAAGGGTTTGGTAATCAGATAAATCTGTGCCGGGACCGAGGATTGAACCCCGGCCGCCAGCACAGAAGTCTTATACCTTACCCCTAGACCACCAGGTCACCAATATTACTATTGTAAAGTCCAATTTTCAAAGAAATGTGTTCTATAGAATTCGAACATTTTCTAGCCAAAATTGTTTATTTTTTTACTATTTTATTACCCACTTCAGTGGCGGGATGGTCTAAGGCGTCACTTTCATGTTAGACTGGCCTACTGATGACAGGAGGATCGGGGTTCAAATCCCTGTCGGGTGTATTGAGGGCAGTATTTCCTAAATGCTTCCCCACTCTCCTTCCACGCTAATATTGGTAGATTAGGTTATTTATAAAAACTTCTTCCTCATCCCTAGCTTATTAAAGTAACTATCACATATGCATACAACCTAAACAGGTAGTAAGACACGGTGATAAATATACAATTTATTTAGTGTTTATAATATCTCTAAGAAGCGACAGCTACAGATAACGTGGTCTGACATATGAATACGTGAAATTAACTCTAGTAACTTTTCTAGATGCCAGATAAGACTTTCCTATTAAAGCCATATTAATATATAAATATATACATATTTTAAAACTGTAAAACAATAATTAAATTTATACACATTGGTGTCATAATCATAAAATGTTCACTTAATTCTATTTATACTTTTTCTAAAATTTGAATCTTAAAGTAGCCTAAGTTAGTAGATTTAAAAAATATTTTTTTTTTTGTTCTGCTGGATATTGTTCAAAAAGTTAACAATGATCAATATTTTAAGACAATTAGAGTATAAGGGTGATAAATAATTTTGATATTCTAGCAGTGAGTGAATAAGTGAGTGAAATATTTTCTATACAATTGGAGAGCATAGCTCAACATTTATTAATTTAATTAAAATGCACGCATCTTTTTTCTTTTTCTTTTATAAGGTGACCTGGTGGTCTAGGGTTAAGGTGTCAGACTTCTGTGCTGGCGGCCGGGGTTCAATCCTCGGTCCCGGCACAGATTTATCTGATTACCAAACCCTTCCTTCACCTCTGACAAGACATCTTGTGTATGTGGGGAATGTCCAGGCCTCCACCGTGGTTCGGATTCCACGTTAAACTGTAGGTCCTCCATTTCATCTCACAATCACCCTACCATTACACATTAGCGTAAGTGCGTATAACCCGAACGGGTAGTAAGACGCGGTGCTAATGATAATAATAATAATTATTATTTTATAACGAAGAGTGAGCAAGAACCACAAGGCTGAATCTTTTCCACATAATTTGAGGGTTCCGTCTATCCTGAAAGTTAACAGTCTTACCTTGATGTATTACACAATCTTATAAACCAAACCATAGTGGAATAATGCAAGGTAAGCTAGCTTGCTACCTCACAGGATGGATAGACGAAGGGTACGTGTGTGTTGTAGCGGAGAGGGGGGAGAAATAGAGGGGGAGGCAACAGACGAATGGGTGGCCAAGTTTCACAATTCGCTAATTACAAGCACCTATGTTGCACAAGGTAGTGTACACTCTTTAACAATAAAACTAGATTATTTTCTTTCAAATGCGTCGCGGTAAGTAATACGCTACCCGCATTTAATAACAAAAACGGAATAGGGACAAGGAAGCTGGAATTTAAAGGAAATGTTTCTTCTTTGTGTGACGGAAGAGTAAGTAAACGTTAATGAAAATAAACAACTCAATGTACTCGGCCAGAATTCATGTCCAGACTTCTCCACCCTAATGACGTTGCTTACTTTAAGATTTTAAAGCTATTTTACGAAGCAGGTTGCATCTTAACTTGACGCACCTAAGCAGTCTAACCCTCTGAGCGATATCACACTTAGATATCAAGGTACGAAATAGAAAGAGACAGAAGGAAATGAGATGAGCAGTTCACCCTGTTAGACCCCTTATTTATCAACGGATACCACGTACCCTCTTCCGCTGCCTAGTATAAATCCTCTATTATTTGCACCTGGATATAACTGACTTCCACTTCAAAATTTCCTTGTTTCCTATTCTAGATAGATATTTTCATCCAAGGAATGTTTAATCTACATCCTGTCAGAAAGAATCCTACTAGACATTTTCGTGACCAAGGCAAATAGCAAGTTGTAGATAATTTATATAAAATTTGTTTGCATAAAAAACTACTTCAAGATAAGTTATTTATTATTATTTAGCACCACGTCTTACTACCCGTTCGGGTTATACGCTTTACGTACTAATTAAGCTAATGGATTATGAATTGGGAAGGTTGAATTAGAGGAAGTGAACCCGCATTTGCGTGGAGGGAGAGTGGAAAACCATTTAGGAAAAACCACCCCCAGTTCGCCCGACCGAGATTCGAACCTCGATCTCCCCGTCCTCAGCAGTCGAACTCAACACGACTAGCGCGTTAGCCAACTACGCCACCAAGGCGGGTTTCAAGATAAGATGCATAATTTTGTGACACTGTAGTACTATTTTAAAACTATTTAAGAATTAAATTTTATACCACTTTAAGACTCACTGAATAAAAATGAAATGCATTGACATGGAAAACCATATCTTGGCGTCACAGGTAGGGGACGTCCTTTAAACCAGACGAGCTTGACGTTTAGTCCGCGTGACGACCGATGCAGGGCAACTGCGATGATAATTATTAATCTATACAGCATGAATGATCTGACGGACATTACATCCTACCCCAGCACCTGCTGGCTTTGTGGTAATAACGACACCCTTCATCTCGTTTGTGTCTGACGCATACTCTTTTCGAGACGAGTCTACATTTATTTGAAACAGAGCATCCTCTAGTGTCGTAGAGAGTTCGGTTGAGATCCTGGCTGTTCAAAGAGAGAGAGAGAGAGAGAGAGGTGTCTCAAGTATTCGGGAGCTGCTGAAAGAGATTTTGTTCAGTTCAATGTAAATCTTCGTACCTTTCATGTTTGTTATAAGTTTTATTGAGAACAATTACTCGATAAAACTAGTTCAATAAATTAAATCGACTGACCGCGGCGGTGGTAATGAGATCCGTGACGTATGTTTTGCAATAGACTGAGTTGTTGGTGACTGGGATGTTCAAGCTTCGAATCTCGACTGGGTATATTTGAAGGATGATTCATCTAATGGCGTGATGCTAAGTGTTTCCTGGGTAGAAGAGTTCGTTTAAACTGTACTTGTGATATGTTCCCATCAGTCAGTCGAACACTCATTAATCAGGTATCAACATTCCTAAATGAGTTGGTGATAGCATTCATTCCCATGTGAGGTGTGTAGAGTAGAGACTGTGTATGATTGGTCAAATAGGGACCAAGTGGGTGATAGTATTCATTCCCATGTGAGGTGTGCAGATGTGTATGATTGGTCAAATTGGGACAGAGTGGGTGATAGCATACATTCCCATGTGAGGTGTGCAGATGTGTATGATTGGTCAAATGGGGACAAAGTGGGTGATAGCATATTAAAGGTACAGTTTAAATAATCTCTGTCTATACCAACATCACATTAAAATATACCACTGTAAATATTACTGTGATGTTCTCATCCTCTCCCTCAATGTTAATGCGGATGTACTGCATCTAAAATATACCCTACTCATCCTTAACCCCAGATATTATTTTGTCAGGGATCATGCTACTAATCAGACCACTCAACCACAAATCCTGTGAGAGCTGGCTCGTCAAACCCGAGGTCAGATAGGGGGTGGAGGGAAGTGAGTCCACGGTTAATCGAATCACTGTCCTGAGAAGACAGTGACGCTCTCGACCCCCCGGTGGGGCCATGTATCCACATACCATATATACCTTGCGGCAGGTTGAAATAGCTCTCTGTATAAGGAGACGTGACGGGGTAGCCATACATCAAGCACTGTAATAAATATTTCTTGTTGAGGAGAGATATACGACCGGTAGAATGCGTGGGTGTAGCTAGAGTCAGGTGGTGCTGTCGTGGAGGAAGTCGAGGGTGTAATAATATAATAATATTTAGCACCGCGTCTTACTACTCGTTCGGGTTATACGCTTTAAGTACTAATTACTCTAATGGATTAGGAATTGGGAAGGTTGAATTAGAGGAAGTGAACCCGCATTTGCGTGGAGGGAGAGTGGAAAACCATTTGGAAAAAACCACCCCCAGCTCACCCAACCGAGATTCGAACCTCGATCTCCCCGTCCTCAGCAGTCGAGCAGCTCAACACGACTAACGCGTTAGCCAACTACGCCACCGAGGCGGGTAAGTGAAGGGTGTAAGTGTGTGTGCTTATCTAAGATATGATGCAAGAAGACTCGAGTGAAGATCAGCATTTATCTATTTCTTATAGCTAGCTACCTCTATAGTCTAGCTTACAGAGTCCAGAGGTACCGGGTTCAATCCCTGGCACTTCCAGATTTTCCTGTGAATCTGTGGGTCTGGAACGGGGTCAACTCAGCCTCGTGAGGACAAACGAGGAGCTACTTGAATAAAGAAGTAAATGTTCTGTTCTGGAAAACTGAGATTAACGGCTGGAGGGTTCATTGTACTGATCATATGTTGATACTTTATTTCCTTAGAGGTTGGCACTATCTTTGCCAACATACAACGGCTGTTCGGTTGGTATAGCTCGTAAGCCATGGAGTTTTGCTATACCAATAAACAAAAAATGTTCGCCCAAAATATATATTCTCTTGTACAAAAACAAAGACATAGAGAACATATATTGAAGCGTATGGAGAGAATAAAAGGAGAGGGTCCAATTTTAACTCAAATCGAGTTAGTGCTGCCATCTTTTAGATAGTCATGAGACCTTTCTAAGCCAGTGTAAATAGTGATTAAAAGAGGTCTCTTGTTACATTATAACCAATTAATAAAAAGTTTTTTTTCCCACAGTACTTATGCTGTTTGATAGTTCGAGATATAAAAGTCGTTGTCCTGGAAAATGTGTTTAGTGTGACTTCCCCCTTTTTCCCATGTACCATTCGAGTAAAGTGTGTTTGAAGTTTCGGGTGGGAAATATTATCTTTAAAATTGGTATTTATTCGCACAGCTGTTGGTTAGTAATAGTAGATAGCACTTTTAATCAAGGGCTTATTTGGTTGAGCTGCTAAACCAATTTTATATAACCCTCGAGTAATTGGTATCAGAGGTCTTGCACATCAATAAATATGACGAATGGTCTAATGCAGGGGTCGGTAAAAGGTATATCTGGCAGCAGTTTTCAGTTGATCGTGTAAGAAAACTATTGCGGTGCGCAAAGGAAAGCTTACCTTGCATTATTCCACTATGGTACAGGTTATAAGATAGGCCCATAGTGTAATCCGTCAAAGTAAGACTGCTAACTTTCATGGTAAACGGAGTGTACATTTTATATATTTTATATTAAGGCGAGGAAAACAGTATTGAAGGAAGTACTGAATTTAAGGAATAAATACAGGAATAGATGGATATAAAAATAATTAAATTTAGGGTGGAGAAAAAAAAGGGTTATCGGGGGACCTTTGATAAATGTAAAGGTTGAGTGGGGCCTCAAAAAGGTTGCCAGCCCCTGTCCTATCCCTATCTTGAGCTAGCACTATCCAATCCCCCTCATTACACCCTATCCTTGCCTTGAGTTAGTTCTATCCAGTCCACTTCATTACACCATATCCCTTTCCTGAGCTATTTATATCCAGTCCACTTCATTACACCATATCCCTTTCCTGAGCTATTTCTTTCCAGTCCATTTCATTACACCCTATCCCTATCCTGAGCTAGTTCTATCCAGTCCACCTCATTACACCCTATCCCTATCTTGAGCTAGTTCTATCCAGTCCACTTTATTACACCTTATCCCTATCCTGAGCTATTTCTATCCAGCCTACCTCATTACACCCTCTCCCTATACAGTCCACTTCATTACACCATATCCCTATCCTGAACTAATTCTATCCAGTCCACCTCACTACACCATCTCCCTCTCACTATCCAGTCCAACTCATTACACCTTATCAATTTCTTGAGCTATTTACATCCAGTCCCCATCATAACACTCTATCCCTATCTTGAGTTAGTTCTATTAAGTCCTTTTTAATTACACCCTCTCCTTATTTTGAGCTGGTTCTATCCAGTTCACCTCATTACACCCTATTACTATCTTGAAATAGTTCAATCCAGTCCACTTATTTACGCCCTATCCTGAGATATTTCTATCCTATCCAACTAATTACACCCATGAGCTAATTCTATCCAGTCCGTTTCATTGTACACTATCCTTATCTTGAGTTAGTTCCATCCAGTCCACCTCATTACACCTTACTCCTATCAGGTCTACTCTAATTTTATCCTCCCTTCAATGCATACAATATTATTAAATCATTAAAATTGATAGGGTTTTCCCCTTAGATAAAATACGATTTAAAAATGGAATAAGAAGCGTTTTACCAACTAACGTAAAAGTAATGGTAAGAGACAAACCATAAAGATTGCCATAAAATACCTTAAGAAATGAATATAAATTATATGAGAAATTGTGATAACATGGGATACTTATAATTACAATAGATTACCATGTAATTATTTCCTAATTTGATTATCGAGTACTACATTTTATAATTATTATATCTAACATATTATATAGCTTAATGTGACACTAAAATGTTTTACCTTATTGAGGGGCCGCAAAGTTCCACTAAAATAATTGAAATAAACAACTTGACCGCCGATCACAAAAATAAATCACACTTTCCAAATGAAGGGCGCGTTGAGAACGCCTCAGTAGAAGAACGACGTCGTCTCATGGGATTCACCAATAATCAATTTAGATTAAAAAAAAAATCAGCCTCACATAACACACGATTAACACGCTCGCTAACACAACACTTTTTTTTTAAAAAAAAACAGGGCTTTAATTTTCACTTAGGCGCACGTCACCCCCGAAGTGTTTGTAACTCCCTCGAGTAAAGAGGGGTAGGAAATATTGCAGCAAAGCTAGAGGAAGGGTGTGTGCTTAGGGGATTAAGGGGGAGATACCTTGTTCTTGCTAGGTCTTGGGTTCGTTCTCTCGCTGCGAGCCTAGGTTAAGTGTCCGGGGTAGATAGCAGCCGGCTGGTAGCTGGCGCCGCGTTATACTGCTCCGTTTGTCGAGGTAAAGAAAGTTACCGGCGTCTCTCTCTCCGCCTCTCCGAGTTTTGGTGGGAGATCCGGTCCACCGGGGGGGAAGGAGGGGTAGGAGTCTCCAGAGTCGAGTCTCCGAGAAGGGTGGGGTAGATCTTAGAGGGTAGATATTTAACACGATACTAGAGGATACTTTGTTAAAAGTGTAGTTTTCATAAACAATCGTATACATTGAGGTGGGGAGGTAGGGATTGCGAGCTAAGAGCAATATTTTTGCTATTTTTATAGCAAACAATTTTTTTTTGGTATGGTAAATTAAATATTCCTTCAGTAGAAACACAAAGTTTAATTTTATTCACATGCTGATAAACAGCTGTTGAATATCTGTCGAGGGTTGCATGAAATTGAATGACAACTTTTTCTCATAGTTTAAAAAAAAATCTCATCTAATGCTACTAAGCTCATGGCAGATATTTAACAACCGTTGATATCACCATGTGTGGAAAACTACACTCTGTGTTTCTTCTGGGGAAATATTTGATTTAATCCTGCTGAAAAAAAGTTGTTTGCAATAAAAAATTGAAAAAACACTGCACTTAGCTCACGTACCCTACACTCTTACCTTCACGATCTAGATATCTACTATTTAAACTACAATATGAACCCATTTATCCAAAATTCCAGTTTATCCGGAACAACCTTTTTGAGTAAAAAAACCCCTACATTAATAGCGAAAAGCATGTTCTGCAAAATACAATACAGAAACACTACAGTCGCACTCATCAATTCTGAAACAATTTTTTTAAATAGATTGTAGACCTTATTATATATTTTTTTGTTACAAAAATCAAAGCTTTTCTTTCATAGAGCAAATAAATGTGTTATTTCTAAGACATATTTTGTATAGTTCAATTTTTTTTATCATAATAAAATAACTTAATTGAAAAAGATGAAGACACTTAATTTTAGTATCTAATACTTGATTTAAACTAATAGAAAATCTAAATAATTTGTATAATAAGTTTCTAGTTTTTTAGTAAAACACTGTAGCTGTTTATACTCAAATTGTATTCCTTGTATGTTTATAGCCAGCAAGTATTTTCTAAGTAATAAATCCTAACAACTTTAATACTCCATTTAATAAGTACTATAAACAGATATAGCTTGGAACTATGCAGAGAATCTCTATATGGAAAGATAGTTTGAAGTAATGTATAGCTACCTAAAATAGTAACGTCCTACTTCAATGCAAGACACATTTTTAATTGCTAATGAAGAAAATAATGCTTCTCAAAACATGTCTTCAAATTATTTTATTAATATATACAGATATTTATTTCATAGCGAATAAGTTATTACATAGTCATATTTTCCTGTACTCTTCCTTAAGTGCAAAGAGGAATATAATTATGTTTCATAAATTTGGACGTATCAAAATCCCTTTACCATTAAATATATATTATATTCATAACCAGGGCCTGGATTTTGATGACATGTCATCTTTATTTTAATCCATCAGGGTGTCTTGGCGGTCTAGGGGTAAGGTGTAAGACTTCTATGCTGGCGGCCGGGGTTCAATCCTCGGTCCCGGCACAGATTTATCTGATTACCAAACCCTTCCTTCACCTCTGACAAGACATCTTGTGAATGTGAGGAATGCCAGGCCTCCACCGTGGTTCGAATTCCACGTTAATCTGTCGGGCCTCCATTTCATCTCACAATCACCCTACCATTACACATTAGCGTAAGTGCGTATAACCCGAACGGGTAGTAAGACGCGATGCTAATAATAATAATAATAATAATAATAATAATAATAATAATAATAATAATGATATAAAGAAAACCTCTCAGTTATTACTTGCACAAAATTCATTCACGAATCAAGAAAAATCATTAAAATTGTATAAAGATTTGTGTGACGTTCTGGTATCTGCGAACATTCCTCTGTGGAAACTGAGCAGTGTTAAACTAAAGGATTCCCTGGGGCTGTATACGGGTCATTCTACCCCAGACGGGTTCACACCGAGGAAAAACTGGAAATGGACAGACCAGGAGAGATATTTTTGTTTACGTGTATAATGTAAGTTCTAATTCTTGTAATAAATACATCATATTATGGAATTACCAACACATTTTTAGGTCATTTTTTGCAAATTTAGAGTAATTATTTCACGTTTTTTAGCTTCATTTTATAGGTCATTTTTTGGCAATCTTAAGGATATCAAAACACGGGCCCTGTTCATTACATAATATGTAGTAATTTTTGTTTCTTGTACCATTCATCAGACTCATCTCGTGAAATATGGGGGGGAGGGGGTTATAACTTCGGTTGTCTGTACAACTCATTAGATTCATATCGTGAAATATGGGGACGTCATAACTTCGGTTGTCTGTACGATTGATCAGACTCATCTCGTGAAATATGGGGGGGAGGGGGTTATAACTTCGGTTGTCTGTACAACTCATCAGATCCACCTCGTGAAATATGGGGGACGTTATAACTTCGGTTGTCTGTACAACTAATCAGATCCACCCCGTGAAATATGGGGGATATAGTTACTTCTGTTACCTGTACCAGCACTCTTCTTTCCGCCTACCCTGTTCGATTAATTCCCCCGACGTATGGCAACGACTGTTATTGTTCTATTTAAGTTCCTTCTCTGTACCGTTGCTTAGGGCGGAAAGGGTTTTGCTGGAACGAATGAATCTCTTACCGGCTCGGAGAAGATGATGCATTAGAGTCATGTCGTCACTTTCTAGACAGGCGAGAAATATTACAGAGAACCATGAAATGATATAACGCCTTTCAGGTTCTTCTCTCGAGGCCTTGGGGGATCTAGAGGAAACCACACGAGCTGGAGTACGTTCGAATATCATTCAAATACTGTGCATATGTTTTATATTATATTAAACATTTATTTATTTCACTTTAACTTAATACAACTTTTACACAAGGCCGTAGTCAGGGGCGGGGGGTTTGGAGATTCAAACCCCCTGAAATTTTATGAACAAAATATATATGATTTTATTTATGGTTCAAACAGTATCAAAATTAAGATACAAGTACAAATTAGGGGTTTTTGTTACCATAAAAAGCGCACTTTAGAGAGCTTCTAAAGGTGTTTAAGATCTAGAAATTTTCCTGGCCTTTGGCAGTTAGGGGGTTATGTTGCCATAAAAAAACCTCTTCAGATAGCTTCTAAAACTATTTATCATTTAGAATTGTTTCTTCTATCTTCCGGCAATTGGGGGATGTGCCCACCAACCCCCCCTCCCTCCCCCTGAAATTATTGGCTCGCTACGGCCTTGTTTTTACAACCTAATTTCACTAAAAATGGAATTTTATTTATAAATATTCTTAAACGTTCGTTATTAAGCAACTTAAAATATTTGTACTAAGTAAAAATAAAATTTACACCAATTAATTCAAAATTTGATTTCATTTCTTTGTATTCCGGTAAGATAAAATATTAAATTATTTTACTGAAACTAACACTTTTATTTATTTACCTCATCCTAATATCTGTTCGTGCTTTAGTCTACGCATGTTTACTATTTACGCTAATGTGTTAGGGATGAGTAATGAAAATTGGATACAATATGAGGAGCATCAAAAAGAAAACAAAAGTCATGGTGTACAGTAAAGGAGAAGTTAATAAAACGATTATATTACTAGAAGAATTAAAGCTACAGCAAGTATTGGAGTTCTGCTACCTAGGAAGTAGAATAGCCGAAGGTAACAGAAGCAAGATTGATATTATAGGTAGAATAACTCAAGCGAAGAAAGATTTTCATAATAAAAAGTCGTTACTAACCTCGACTAGCATACATTTGTAATAAAGAGAAAGGGATCCTTAAGAAATATGTTTTGAGCGCTGCGCTTTACGGATATGAAATATGGACCATTGGTACAACTGAAAGGAAACGATTGGAAGCATTTAAACATGTTGAAATATCATCGAGGGAGATGGTATCAAGTATAGAAGTGCAGAGAAAAGCAAATGGAGAAAGGAAACTTTGGAAAGGTATTCAGTGAAGAATGGTTAACATGGTAGGGAACATAAGACTTCTGAGGAACGATAGTTTGACGAAGATAATCATAGAAAGAGACGTGGAAAAGAGAGGATATATTCAAGAGGGAGACCAAGAGGGGAGTACAGGAATCAGATTACGAATTATGTTGGCAAAAGAAGGTAAATAGATGTAAAGATTGAACCCAGGATAGGCAAAAGTGGCAGCAAACCAATTGCAAGATTAATGAGATGATGATGATGATGATGATTAAGGTTGAGTTTTGAAGAAATACACCCACTTTTACGTGGAGGGAGAGTGTAAAATCATTTAGGAGAAGGTGACCTGGCGGTCTAGGGGTAAGGTGTCAGACTTCTATCCTGGCGGCCGGGGTTCAATCCTCGGTCCCGGCATAGATTTATCTGATTACCAAACCCTTCCTCCCCCTCTTACAAGACATCTTGTGAATGTGGGGAATGCCAGGCCTCCACCGTGGTTCGGATTCCACGTTAAACTGTAGGTCCTTCATTTCATTTCATCTCACAATCACCCTACCATTACACATTAGCGTAAGTGCGTATAACCCGAACGGGTAGTAAGACGCGTTGCTAATAATAATAATAATAATAATAATAATTTAGGAGAAAATCACCCTCAATACACCCGACCGGGGATTCAAACTCCAATCCCCCCCTCACCGGCAGTCCAGTCTATTGTGAGAGTGACGCCTTTAGAATATCCTACCAACGAAGCTGGTCCTGATCCTATTATAATGAAACACGATGCATAAGTCATAAAAAAAACGCACTCATATCGCCGATACCATTCTATACCATAGTTAAAAAATATATGCTATACATGATTGGTCATTATTGTTGATTACTATCCCTTGGCTCGAAATAACAATGGCGAATCTAATATCTAATGGCCGTCGCTTCAATTTATATGGAAATATTAAGTATAACTTTACTTCACAATAAGGAAGATTATTAGCTGAAAAGCCACTAACTTATTATAATAGTGAATAATAATGTACTCTCTGTTAAAAAAATATTAGTACCTTTAAAAAAAATAAAAGCACATACGCCAAATAAATGAGACATGAAATCATAACGTTACATAAGTAATAAAGTACAGAACATTTATACTATTTTTCATGTACTAAGGACATATTGTAGCTAACGAAAGGTTCTAAATGTGATTGTAAGTTAATGTAACATTTGATATAACTTGTAATACAAAATTCTGTATATTTTATTCCCAGTTTTTCCGTCTCCTTCAAATAAAGAAAATATTTTTATCCTTAACATTTTTAACCTCTAGATAATGACGGAATTCACCTAGTGGTCAGAGCTCCTGGCCACAGATCCAGAGGCCTCGGGTTTGATCCCTGGCACTTTCAGATTATTCTGTGAAGCAGTGTATCTGGAGCGTGGACAACGCAGCCTCTTGAGGACAA
Source organism: Timema poppense (assembly GCA_902141375.1). Taxonomy (NCBI): domain Eukaryota; kingdom Metazoa; phylum Arthropoda; class Insecta; order Phasmatodea; family Timematidae; genus Timema; species Timema poppense. The sequence continues at coordinate 68,392 of CABFOV010002606.1, forward strand.
ATGAGGATCTATTGGATTGAAAAAATAGCGGATGCGGCCTAGAAAACTGAGGTTATAGGGTCTAGGGTTTGTTGTGTTGACCATATGACACCCTCTATCCACAAATGTCTGAATTATCTTCGTCAACTTGCGGCGGACACTCGGTCGATATAATTTACTCGCGGATGGATGCCATGGAGGGATAATGATGGATCTTACCGTGATGACTAATTTTGAAAATTCGAAATTTCTCGAAAATGGCCTTAACAATTTGTTCTAACTGGGTGTCTGGAGAGTTGTTTTATTTACGATTAATAAATAGCAACGTATACAGTACTAATTTTTCAGGGAAAAAAAAAATTCATTCAAGGGTAGTTTACTATGTGATAAAGAATAAATTATTAAGTCACATCATTTATTTATATTTTTATTACGGATTTTAACATATACACTGACTATTTTAAGGGTATACCATACTTTAATTTAACTCCAAATAATTATTTCATTAGAGGTATTTAACGGTCCCACATTTTATTTCAGTAGGCAGCATGTTTGTCTACTGAACTAAGGGTCCCGGGTTCTATTCCTGGATTGGTCGAAACCTGTATCATTGGTGAAATGTGGGTTTACCCTTTCACAATGATGAATTAACGGCCGGGGACTGGTTGTTGTGTCTGTCCTAGTTTTAAGTTAGATTATAAGGCATATGAAGCTATGACAGGCCTAGCCAGCTGGTAGTGGAAAATATATGGCTTTAATAAAAAAAAAACTGACCCGGGCCACAGACTTGAAACAGTGATGGATGTCAAGTAAAAGGTATTTAGCGATAGTTGTCTGTACACACTGAATACATTCGCACACAACTTACAAACTAGCCTAATACAAGTACCGACACAACACCTAGTTCCCCTATAGACAATTCACTAGATAATACATTCCAAGACATTCCACTGCCGAGAATCAAACCATAACTCTAGGATAGACACAACAACCATACTCCATACCATCAGCTAACCACCAAATTAAAAGGACTAAACTCCAATTAAATTAATATATTTTATGACCTTTGTCAGGAATTGAATCCGGGAACCTTTGGCTTAGTAGGTCATCAACACTTTATCTACCGAGGTGAGCTGTCAAGACTCCAGCTTTATTTCCCCCCCCCCCTCACACTCTGATATCCCCCCTTAGTCGGATGCCTGAAGACTGATGACCTTGTCACTCTTAACATTCCGTCATACATAAGGTTGTCCGTATAAGGCATTACTTCTCACCCTCTCCCCTCACTCCCTGAGGATCATATCCTTGCTCCGGATTGTTTAAGTTGGGGGTGAAAGGGAAAGCGAGTTAAGGTGGGATGAAAGGGGATGCGAGAAAAAGCCAGCGTTTTTACAATTTTCATATCAAAACTTTTTCTTGCAAAATAAAAGTTTCCTCAGTACAAACATAAGAGTTTCATTTTCTACAGTAGCCCCATGGCTTCTTTGGTACTAAATGAGAGCTCACAGCTGACAGCTAAAAACTTTGAAAAATTACCAGACCAAATCATGTATCCCTGCGCTGAACCATATGTTCTGCAAAAACATGTGTGTTTAGCAGCTGTCACTTCTGCCGATCAAAATTTAGGTATATACCTCAATGTTGACTGTCAGAAGTCAGCTGTCAGCTGTCAGTCAGCACCAAAGAAGTCATGAGGCTACTGTACACATGGTGTGTGGATATCAACAGTTGTTGAATATCTGTCATTATCACCAGGGGATTTGAAGATACACTTTTGAGATGAAGATTAAAAATGCTGTTCAAATGCCGCTATGATCGTGACAAATATTCAACAACTGTTGATATCATCACGTGTAGAAAATTAAACTAAACGTATCTACTGAAGAAATATCATTAATTTTAGCCATGAAATTTTTTTGTCATAAAAAATATATATTGTAAAAATAAGTACCCTTAATTTGCGTTCCCTCCCACCTCTTACTAACACCCTCTCGCGAGAGAACAAAAATAATGATTACACTAATGGATTAAGAATTGGGAAGGTTGAATTAGAGGAAGTGAAATCGCATTTGCGTGGAGGGAGAGTGGAAAACCATTTAGGAAAAAAAACCCCAGTTCACCCGACCGAGATTCGAACCTCGATCTCACCCGTTCTCAGCAGTCGAGCTCAACATGACTAGCACGTTAGCCAACTACGCCATCGAGGCGGGTATTTAGATTAAAAAGTACTCGCATTGCGTGGAGGGAGAATGGGAAAACATATAGGAAAAACCATCTTCTGTACACCCACTTGGGATTCAAACCCTGTTGTCAGACAAAGTGAGACTATCGCCTTTGACTGCTTACCAGTTGATGCGATTAGTAATTCGCTACAGTTTGTATAAAGTGACAAATTTTATCTTCAAATAAACATTATTTTCATATTTAACAGTCCTAGTTTACGTAATATTGATATTCCAGTGTTTCAGGTGACCTGGCAGTCTAGGGGTAAGCTGTCATACTTCTGTGCTGGGGATCCGGGGTTCAATCCTCGGTACCGGCACAGATTTATCTGATTACCAAACCCTTCCTTCACCTCTGACAAGACATCTTGAGTGGTTCGGATCCCACGTTAAATTGTAGGTCCTCCATTTCATCTCACAATCACCCTACCATTACACATTATCGTAAGTGCGTGTAGCCCGAACGGGTAGTAAGACGCGGTGTTATTATTAATAATAATAATAATAATAAAAAATTGAAACACTGGATTAACATTATTATTATTAATAATAATAATAATAATAATGTTAATCCAGTGTTTCAATTTTTTTTTCACAGATGTGTCGTTTTAAAATTATCTTTATATAATTAAATAAGTATTAAGATATATTACAGCCATATTTAATGAGTACTGTATTTCGAAATTTACGATAAAACATTTTAATTTATTGCTAGCCAATTTCTTAAAACTGTTAAACAAATTCAAAATTGAACGTTAAATAAATCACAGCTAGCATAGAGAGGGCCACTACATATTACGAACGCAAATACATTTCTGCGAAGGAACAAAAAGTTTACTAGATGGGTGAGATATTTGAATCATGTTGACAACCTCTAATATTTGTTACTAGAAACTAGTTTTTTTTTCTGATTTGATGCTACTTTTCCTTACGTCATTTGTAAATTAGAATGTTGTCAGCACCTCAACAAGAAATCCAATGCTCATAATATCTTGAGTGTGGCAGGTATAATAAGATGGTTTGTCAAACTTAACAACAACAAAAATGTGTACAGTCAGTACGAGGTAGATTTGAGTTCTTCTGTCAGTTGATACGCGGCTAAAATCATCGAACTTATTAGGCAAGGAATGTCAATTAACATGATTTTTCAAATGAATGTTTTCCAGAATGATGAATATATTAATTTTTTGTCGTGATTTTTCAACTGCTAGGGACAGATTGACGACCTCGCTGATCTTATGGTAAAGTGCTCGCCTCAGGACCCAATGTTTGCGGGTTCAAACCCAACTGAGTTCAATCGATTTATCTTGAGCAATAAAAATCTTTAGCACAACTTCCTTCGGAGGGGAAGTAAAGACGTCGGTCTCGTGTCGATTGTGGCATGTAAAAGAACCCTGGAAGGAAAGTGAAAATATATTTTATGGCCAAAATTATAAGCCCTTTCACGCTCACTAATATAAATTCTGTGTGTAAAGCAACGGGGAGCCATTACACTTCATGAATTACCTAGTATATGGGATATCTATCAGATGGTGCAAGCAACACTAGCCAGCCGAGGGGCTGAGTGCATGCCCAGCTCCGGATAGATTGATATCACATTAATACAACCGTCGGGTTGTTGACTTAAGAAGAAGAGACAGATTATACGTTTTGAACGAAGATCGAAATGCACTTTGTTATAAACACACGAAGTATGCACGTTTGTTATTTTTTTAAGGTATACAAACACATATGTTTATAAAACATTCATTTAAGCGAACAGCTTGTCGTTCTTTGAAAAAACTAAATATAGTAAGGCAGCGCCAATCACTTTTGAACCTTTTTAACCTTTTTGGGTTTTTCGAGAAATTACTGCCAGTTCTGAAATAATAATAATTATTATTATCACCGCGTCTCACTACCCGTTCGGGTTATACGCAGTTCTGAAATTAAATGTTTATTTATATCAATAAAAAAACTTTTTCGTGTTTTTTTCCACATTATTTAAATTATTACATAAATTAAGATGATATATTTAATAACAGGTTATGATTTTGATACTAAAACTTCAAAATATATTTTAAATTTATGTACATAACAATACAAATATGATTGAAGTTCTCCAACAAAGCTTATTTTGGAGATATAAATATATCATTTTTGAAAGCAAATTTTTTTTTCCAAAAACAACAAAAGGTTAACTTTTATTTGTTAGTGTTAGGTGGAGATTTAATAATGAATTGTCAAAATATGGAATAGATAATATAAATGTTATATCCAGAGCACTCCCCCAATTCCTTATTTTCAAATATGGAATGGACGGTATCTTTATCAAACGCTTTTGTGGTGGGTAACAATACAATTGGAATAATTTATTTAATATATGGATTTACATAGTAAAATAAAACCTGTTCTGATTGCTTTAGTGTTTTTGTGCGATCTGATAGTCAAAGCTTCGTGGACGTTTGTCCTCGTTAGAAATTGCTCACATTAAAGATGGGTGGATCTTGGAGGTCGGTCACCTTGTAACATAAATCGGGTGGCGCCTCACGTGGCGAAACCACGCAACAATGACACCGAACAATAACACTGTTTGACGCTCTTTATTGCCGACGAGCTTGACCTCTTCACCTCGACATGCCTTTGTTGCAATTGTACCTCTTGTGGAAGGTTACTCTTGCACGGGCGACATGGAGGTTGCTAACCATCGCGGGAGGTATGTAGTCATGTCGTCCCCGTGACATTTGGCAAGCGGATTCATTTTAAAACGTTGTATCCATGTGCTTACGTAAGTAATATCTTCGTGTTTGTGTTGTTTCTCGTCCACAATGAATCACATCCTTCTGCAGTCCTAAGATGCGTTGAGGCTATTTTCTGCTTTAAAAGTGAATTTCTACGAAGAAACGTAGGAGGAAATAAGCATAACTTAAGCGACAAAAATAAAGAAGGATAGATAAAACGGGAAACTAGAATGTATCAAATTATACAGGTTGTCACAAAAGTCTGGAATCATACAACAAAGAGCGTTTCATACAGCATGTTCAAAATGATCCCCGTTTGTCTGAACACACAGATCAAGTTGATGTTATCATGCCATTAAAACTCTGTGTTAAGGATGGTAGCATCAATATGATGACAATCGTGCCTGATTCTATTTGCACGGTGCTTTAGATCAGAAACCTTTTCAATGCAAACCATGGCTTTTAAATGCCCCCAAAGGTAAAATTCCAGTGGTGTGTCAGGTCTGGGCTTCGTGGGGGATACTCAACCCTTCCTCGGCAACTTATCCAGAGCCCTGGAAACTGGTGATCAAGGTATTATCGCACACCAGTGGCATAGTGAGCCAGTGTATCACCCTGTTGAAACCAGTCTGGATACTCTTATTGGTTCAGAAGGCTGGTCAGTGCTTCAGAATTCATCATGTTCGACTTCTTAGGGTTCTGAACATACGACGCTAAAACTGCAGCGCTGGTCTCTTCATCGGTGGCCCTCCTTGGCCGAACACTTCAAGGTTTGTCACCACGATCGATGTCTCTTGGAACTTTTTCACCAGTTTGCTCACACAGACTTGATTATCTTTCAGGATGTAAATGGTTGAACTCCTCAGCCACTTCCCGCTCGCTGACTTCGGCCACCAACCAGCAGAATGACTTTGATGCTTTCTTAGTCAGAACCATATGCATCTACCCGGAAAGCTAATAAAATGAATAATTAAGGAGTTCCCTATGAGTAAAGACTTTTAGGACACCCTGTAGGAACTTACATGGTATATTATTATTATTATTACTATTAGCACCGCGTATTACTACCCGTTCGGGCTGTACGCACTTACGCTAATGTGTAATGGTAGGGTGATTGTGGGATGAAATGGAGGACCTACAGTTTAACGTGGAATCCGAACCACGGTGGAGGCCTGGCATTCCCCACATTCACAAGTTGTGATTAATACACGTCTTGTCAGAGGTGAAGGAAGGGTTTGGTAATCAGATAAATCTGTGCCAGGACCGAGGATTGAACCCCGGCCGCCAGCACAGAAGTCTGACACCTTACCCCTAGACCACCAGGTCACCTACTACATGGTATACATAACCACAATATCATATGATTGCGTCTCACGACAAGTGGGTGCGATTTATTGTAAGCGAGCCGCAACATCCTATTAGAACTAATTCTTTTAGATTAACTATATATTAATAATAATGTAACTTATGTTAATTAGAAAGCTGTAGCATAAAGATACAAATCATCATATTATTTTAGTCCAATTTTTTTTTAGGTAGGTAATGATCTTAAGAAACATTATAGGTTTTGATAATTTTTTTTGTACTCTTTGAATACTCTGATAGTGTAATCACCATTTTGTTTGTTTCTACCTAGAGCACAAGTCATCTTTTAAAAGTTGTATTTTCCAAAGCACAACTTGTTTAGCTTCAATTATTCTTTGAAACGAACATGTGTGTAAAAACAACATCGTATTCAAGTATCATTCGACTTACGCGTTATTCAAATTGTACGGAAGAATTCGGAACGAATTAACCTCGTAAGTTAAGAACTGACCGTATATTAATATTATGTCCCTGTCCGTTGTACAGTAGACCTACTATTGTTCTAGTGACCG
>CABFOV010002607.1:2061-37238 GCA_902141375.1 Timema poppense
CCCCCTTTTTGAAAAATTGATATTTTTATGATTGCGATCGTTTGGTCCTTGTTTGTTCCGGATTTTTCCGCGTTTGTTCTTGCACAAATGGCACGTGAGCTTGTGACACTTTGTTTATTCGTGAGGGTCCAACTTAACGGTAGCCCTCCAATTTTAAATATTCATGTTTTTTTGATCGCAATCTTTTGTTCCGGATTGTTCCGCAAATTTTTTGTTTGTTCCGTTTTGATAAACCCACAGTCACAGTATACACCTGATTTTGGAAGCCCGGTGGATGACATGAAACAACATCTTCTCATTAGTAAGAAACCTGTTTTTAAATGCATCTAGTGTCTTAAAATGTCAAAAATTTTGTTCTTTGCAGACAGTATTTTGCATTATTTTGATATTTATATGTGGATGATTTATATATACATATTTTTATGGGTATTTTGGAGGAGATGTAGGCCCCAGTAGTTCACGGTTGGTCTTAACTAATAAAAGTAGATCGCGAAACAAAACATGTTGGCCAGGCCTGTCTTAGACCACTCAACCACCATTAGGACTGCTAATAAGAATAGTAATAAACTGTTACCCTCAGTCTTTGAAACTCAACGTTCTAGTTAGTGCCAGCAGTAGAATGCTAGAATAGAAACATTGTAAAATTGATCTACACCAGGATATGCAAACTCACGGCCCACAGGCCACTTCCGGCCCGCTAGAATTATCGGGTCAGTCCACTTGTCTGCAATACATTATTTTAATCCTGTCTGCAGTCATGTACAACACAAAAAATTGTAGTTTAATTTTAGTGTGTACATAATTTCCAATAATCAGAACCACTCAGAACTATTTCAAGTTGTGCTATATATTGTATCGTTTTTAAATACCTGACTGAAGGATTGCTTATTTACATAATTTAATAAATACTGCTTCAAGTACTTCGCTATCTCACATAAACATCTAGGGTGATATAGGAACTAAGTGATTATATATTTTAAATACAAAGTATCAAATAGGTTAGTATATATCAACATCAGTGGACATGAGGATTAAACGTCAGGCTCTTCTGGTCAGGGAAGTCAGGGTTATAATTCTAGCCAGATATAAAGAGGATGTTTTTCCTAGATGTTTTCCAACGATCTCTTCACTCAAATGAGACTAAAATTCATTTCAATTATACCCTCCCCATCCCTTACCCACCAGCTTGATTAATATGTATGTAGTCCAGATGGGTAGTAGGAGGCGCTTCAGAAACAAAAGTATATAATATATTTAAACAAACATGTCTATATAGACTGCGGTCCTCAACGCGTCTCGTTTGTGAATATGGCCCTTCGACTGGTTTGAGTTTGAGACCATTGATCTAGATCAGGGGTTTACAACTGGCAGAACGTGGGCCACGCTAGGCCCACGAGGCCTTTTTATTTTTTTTACGGTCCACGAAGTTTCTAGGTAAAATAATCTTCTGTAGTAGAATTGATATTTTTTGCAGAGAAACGGAAAGTTTTGAGTAGCTCGGGAATAAATCCATGAAAGCTCCAATTGAAGTTAATTCAGTAATAAACTCAATTGCTTTCTATTTTCTAATAACGTGTGTATCTGTGTGAGCCATATTTCCTTCCAACCCTTATCCCATTATGATGCGTCCCGCCACTAGACTCGTGGATTCAATTGCGGGAACTGTTAAGTTGGTAGCCCCTGCTCTAGATGGATACTAAACTAGATGCACCAATAGTGTAGAAATGGTGTAAGGGTGGTTTGTCCCTGAGAGAACATCAACACACCGCCCCGCTTGTCTACCGATCAGGGCACAGTTATTCGCGCTCTGGACACCAGTTAAGTTGACAGACAGACGCCATGTTGTTACAAGACCGGTCCTTGATAAGATGGTAAATATAGACGTGTGGCCGAGCAGGATGGGGTGGGAAGTAGGCGCCGAATGGGCGCTGGGCGCGGAATGAGAAGGACGTCCAGCGCCACGCGGATACCCACTCTTCGAATCCTGATAGTTCCACTATTTTATTAGGGGTTATTTAAGGACGTTGTCTACCTGTGACATCAAGGCAGGGGAAGATGGGATTTCACATGTTAGTGAGTCTATGTTTTACTTAAACAGGAACCATAAATTCTTAAATAACTATAAAAATAGTCCGACAGTATCGCCTTTTTTATATTTAAGTAGTTTTTAGTAAACGTATTTTTTTTACAAATCATCTACAGTCTAGGCTATTTGGTTTGGTTACGAAAATGTCCTGTAAGAATTTTCCTGCCAGGATGTAGATTAAAAGAGTCCGTGGTAGCAAATATCTATTTATAATAGGGAACAAGAAAATGGTAAAATTAAAAAAGAAGTCAATGTTTAGAAAGTAGAAAATATTAAAGTCACATTAAACTTGTCAGAGGAAGAGGGGAAGAGTTATCAGCACATAGGCAAAGGGCCTCTCAGGGTGAACTATTCATTTTCTCCCCTCTCTTTATATTTCGTTCATTACTGTCTAAGTGTGATAGTGCTTAGACTGCTGAGGTACGTCAAGGATTGCTGCTATCAGCACACCACCAGCCAATCTGAGGCCTCTCGTTGCGGTCGACACTGCGTTCATTGTGTTGTGCGTGTCGTGCGTAGTGACAATCATCAAAATAAAGTTATATGGGTATCAGAGTATACGGTTTATATATATACAAAACTACGAGTGCTTGTGGAATGCCGAATCAAGAAAGTACGTCGAAAAGGACGTGAAGGGCGCAGCTTTCAGGAAAATGACGAAATAATTAGATAATACTGGTCTAAATCATTATTTGGGGCCTTCGGAAGGTAAAATAAAAATTAACACGAGACACATACTGAGTAAAAATAAACTTGTGAGACTGTGGACCAGTCTCTGCTGGTACCAACTACGAGTAGATAAGTGTGACCCATAGATAAACGATAGTACGATATCTCCCATGTATCGAGTATGAACAGTTTTCAGCGTTAGCAGTGGTTGTAAGCGGTACTAAAAGTTAAACCTGCCCATTAGCGCCACATTCAAATGTATTGTTGGCGTTTTTTTGCTTGTAATAATAGCTTTCATATTACTAACTAAAACCAGGACTCATACCATGTACCACACACACACACACACACACACACACACACATATATATAATTTATTTCATTTTAAATATTTAAAACATATGCTTTTTGTCAGTAGTTAGTAAGAAGTGTATAATTTTATATATATTTATATAAATATTACAATAAATTAGAATATATTTATATACTTCTTAATAACAACAGACTAAAAGCATCAAATTCTATGTCAACTAAGTATATGCATTTAAAACCCCAAAACAAATTAGGAAAAATGGGGAGATACATAAATATAAATAAAAAATAGGCGTATTTAATGAAATTTTGATTTAGGGTTTTTTGCCCCCTTGGTCGTAACTCACCTAAAAATGATAGAGATGTGATTTCTTCACTCAAATTGTTCTGATAAAATGTACTTTATAAAATTAAATATATATTTGTGGGGATCCAGCCCCCTTACCATAATGTCTCACCTAAAAATTATAGCTATGCCATTTATTCACTAAATTAGTTGGAATAAAGTGTAGGGCTTGCTTTCTAAAAAAAACCTTAGGGGGGCTTTTGCTCACCTAAAAATGATAGATGTAATTTCTTCACTAAAATAGTTCATAGCTCCTCACCTAAAAATGAATGTGAAGATATTTGGTTGAATAATTCGGGCAAGGTGTTCTGTAGGTAAAGTTGAACACACACAAACATGAGCCATATCGGTAATGAAGACTTACTTCTTACGAACAAATGACTATCAGCATCGCCATCTCAGTTTGTATGGCAATCATTTGAGGCGTGGATGTAAGAGACGTGAGAAAAATCCAGTTTTTTTTATGTTAAAAATTTTGTTGACCTAAATAAATAAAATATTGCTTCAGTAAAAACATACGAGTTAATTCTTCTTCACACGGCGATAACAGTTTTTAAATATATATTTCAAGAGCATAACGGCATTATCTAAAAAACTTTTTAAAGGAATGAAAAAGTTTGTAAGATAATGCTTTCATTTTTGTTACAGATATTCAACAACATCTGTTGATATTACTATGTGAAAACGATTTAAATCCATGCTTATACTGAAGCAATATTTTATTTATTTGGGTCAAAAAAGTTTTAATATAAAAACTAAAAAAACACTGGACTTTTCTCGCACTTCCTACACTCCCCCNTGTAACCATTCTGAGGTAGTATGTGCCCTCTACGTTTTGATTATCATGCAATGTTATAGGTATCATGCCTTCAAGCAGGTAAAAAGTGTAATATGTAACTATTTTGAGGTAGCAACTAAAATTTCTCTAGGTAATATATTTTAACGCTTAATGAATAATAATAATAATAATAATAATAATAATAATAATTATTATTATTATTATTAGCGCTACGTCTTACTACCCGTTCGGGTTGTACGCACTTACGCTAATGTGTAATGGTATGATGATTGTAAGATGAAATGGAGGACCTACAGTTTAACGTGGAATCCGAACCACGGTGGAGACCTGGCATTCCACACATTCACAAGTTGTGAATTAATACACGTCTTTTCAGAGGTGAAGGAAGGGTTTGTCAATCAGATAAATCCGTGCTGGAGCCGAGGATTGAACCCCGGGCCCCCAACACAAACGTTTTATGAATAATGGAAATAAGACCGAAGCAAGTTTTCTCGATCCCATTGTATTTGTTCACTAAATTGAATATATTGATACAATTTTACATAATTCAGAATGGAGAAAGAGTCACTATATACATCTAGTCACTCAGAATGGGGAAAGAGGGACTAACTACTAAAACTACTTAAAACTAAAATAAGTACAAAGTTGAACCCACTGAGGATCTATTTTGGATTCAAACATTCATTCAGGCTTCAGAGACTGCCTGACATGAGACTATTTTTGTTTTTTAATCAATACCTAGATCTCAATAGTGATAAATAAAAATAAGCTGTCAGTTGGGGTCTTAGTTCCTGACCCTGGAGCGTGTCCTGTCTCTTGTGATGTAATTTTGTTGGATATTGAGCGCTGCATGTAGACTTTGCAAGTACCCCACTCACCAGGGCCATCCATGGGGGGAGGGGGGGTTGAGGGTTAACCCCCCCCCCTCATCCCGCCAAATAACTAACTTTTCAGTGTGTTCATAAAATGAAAGTTAAATTCCTGATTAATATTGTCCACCTTCAGGCTCCTACCATGCGGACCCCCCTGCCCCCAATACATTTTTTGTTACGGCAGTGCCTCCCTCCCAGAGTGTTATGTACCACCGTAATTACGTTATAAACTATTTTAAAGAGACTCTATAATATTGCATTGCTAAGCCTAGTAAGATACAAAGCTGGTTTCTTCTCTTTACGATTCAGCTATTGAAAGTTAGATCTAAAAAATAATACAATTGTAATAAATTAGATCTACAAAAACATTACAATTGTAATAAGTCAAACAAATCATTAAATAATGCAAATACAAAACTATGTTTCAATATTTTAATATGATCTAGTCTGATAGTGGCATCAAACATTAAAGTTAGAATAATATTAACAAATATGAAAAAGTAAATCATGCCAAATCATTTAAACATAATCTGCAAAGCTTGTCAGGCCGCTGATTTAATGGCCATAATTTAAATTATAGAGGATGGGAAAGCACAGTGAAAGTGCTTTCCCCTTTCTGCCTTCAGTCCATCTGGCAGAGATCTAAACCTCAAGCACATGTCCCCTCTCCCCAATCTAGTACATTCAGGTAGTGTGAGAAACATAACAAATTGTGTGGAGCCTTTTTTTATTTCTTTTAACTTAATTAGGATAGTTATTATGTTTAGTCACAAAACTATCAGACCTCGTTAATACATATATTTGATTTTCTTCCTTGCCTTACATAGAACCAGTAAAACACTATGCTTAAATGTTTCAGTAGCCCATTCATGCTTTCAATAGTAATTGAGCTTAGAAAAATTTTGATGGACTCATTTCTAACTTGTAAAGTCACAGTTATTCTAGACAGCTTATGGCATAATATTGCTAAGTGTAAAGTAAAAAGGAAATTAGTATAAACAATAATAGAATAAATACACTCTGACAACCTTCAAGAGAACTACATGATCAGTCTAGAGCAACACCTTGTCATTTCTTATGAATGGGTTTTATTAATTTTTTTATATTTTATACAGGGTATTTAATGTGCACTCTCTCATACTCAGGTTTTTTTCCTTCGGCCACCGGCTTACTAGACCTGTCGGGGCCTACACCTGGGTAGCGGGGCTGCCACCTACAGGTTCCCAGGCAAACCTTATTGTGGTGTTAGCCTTCACTTACTGAGGCTACAGGTGCTGACAATGACTCAGCTCTTCATCCCCAACCCTCACACTCTCAGCCCACCAAGCTGTGTGTGAGCTAACTGAGCAGGCCCTGGCCAGCCTCCTGTCACCCGTCTGCACCTGACCTGGCTTCCGTTGGGGCTCTACCCAACCTCCACCAGGCTGCTCAGGCCCCGAGTACACCCCTTTGCAGCGAGGACAGGATGGAGTAGGAGAGGCTAGGAATGGTGGAGAGATAGAGGAAGATGGAGGCATTTTACTAAGCGGACTCGGCCACAGGCTGGAAAAAGTTGATGATGATGATGATGATTTTCTAAACCAACTCATTATATCAGCACACGACTTCTAAACTATCTAATATCTATAACAGTCACACCACCCATTCCTCAGCCGTTAAGGTATTCACTATTAATGGGTGTAACTACACTTCACCGATGATAAATAAATAGGTCATGCCGGTAATCGAACCCAAGACCCTTAGCTTGGCAGGAAGACACGCTACCGACTGAGCTATTACGTCGGGCCTAATGGGATCCAAGTTTTCTTTTGCCTCTGATTGAGCTGGGATAGAATGTTGAAATATAATTAAACAAATAGGAAAAATCGGTATTCTACTTAAATGAAATATTACTGTCAATCAGTAGCCTACTGGACTAAACATTATAGCAAAGGTTTTTATTAATCAAATAAAATGCCTAGATAGGCCCCCTGGACTATATAAAATGCAATCTAAGGCTATCCAAAATAATATGGGTGCAACCAACAGCCAGCAGAATTTTTACAGTAAATATTTGTTGAAAGTTGCAGTGATAGGACGGTAAATATCTATCCCATTTTAGGCTCTTTGTATTTATGGTGCGGGACATCCATCTCACCCCTCTATTGCCAACCTGACGGCACTCTCCCAGTGCTTAGTGCCTGGGACAAGTCCACGTGGCACATCCTTGCTGCAAGACATCCGTCCCACCCCTCTATTGTCAACCTGACGGCACTCTCCCAATGCTTGGTGCCTGGGACAAGTCCACGTGGCACATCCTTGCTGCAAGACATCCATCCCACCCCTCTATTGCCAACCTGACGGCACTCTCCCAGTGATTAGTGCCTGGGACAAGTCCACGTGGCACATCCTTGCTGCAAGACATCCATCCCACCCCTCTATTGCCAACCTGACGGCACTCTCCCAGTGCTTAGTGCCTGGGACAAGTCCACGTGGCACATCCTTGCTGCAAGACATCCATCCCACCCCTCTATTGCCAACCTGACGGCACTCTCCCAGTGCTTAGTGCCTGGGACAAGTCCACGTGGCACATCCTTGCTGCAAGACATCCATCCCACCCCTCTATTGCCAACCTGACGGCACTCTCCCAGTGCTTAGTGCCTGGGACAAGTCCACGTGGCACATCCTTGCTGCAAGACATCCATCCCACCCCTCTATTGCCAACCTGACGGCACTCTCCCGGTGCTTGGTGGCTGAGACAAGTCCACGTGGCACCTCCTTGCTGCAGGACATCCATCCCACCTCTCTATTGCCAACCTGACGGCACTCTCCCGGTGCTTGGTGGCTGAGACAAGTCCACGTGACACCTCCTTGCTGCAGGACATCCATCCCACCCCTCTATTGCCAACCTGACGGCACTCTCCCGGTGCTTGGTGGCTGAGACAAGTCCACGTGGCACCTCCTTGCTGCAGGACATCCATCCCACCCCTCTATTGCCAACCTGACGGCACTCTCCCGGTGCTTGGTGGCTGAGACAAGTCCACGTGACACCTCCTTGCTGCAGGACATCCATCCAACCCCTCTATTGCCAACCTGACGGCACTCTCCCGGTGCCTGGTGGCTGAGACAAGTCCACGTGACACCTCCTTGCTGCAGGACATCCGTCCCACCTCTCTATTGCCAACCTGATGGCACTCTCCCGGTGCCTGGTGGCTGAGACAAGTCCACGTGACACCTCCTTGCTGTAGGACATCCATCCAACCCCTCTATTGCCAACCTGATGGCACTCTCCCGGTGCCTGGTGCCTTAGCCTAATTACTATTCCACCAAGACAGGGGGGGCTTAACGCATCAATCAGACACTTTATATCAGTCGGTATCCTAACTGCCTACTGAGATAAAGGTCTCGGATTCGATTCCAGGAATGGCCGAAATATTTATAATTGCTTAAATGTGGCTTTCCCCTTTTACAATGATGAATTTACGGCCAGAAAACCTGGTTTTTGTTCTAGATTTAAGTTATAAACTCAAGTCGTGTGCTGATATAATAATTTGAGTCAGAAAGTATGTTGTAAATACCTCAAATGAAATAAAATTTTATACCCACAAAGGTATGAATTTCAAGCTCATTGAGTTGGTTTTGATAGGGGTTCTAGTTCCGGCTTGGTGTATTGAAGGGTTTTTTTTTACTAAATTGTTTCACCCAACATCCTACTTGGAACTGTGGGTACATCTCCTCCAAAATTCTTACCCCATTAACGCAGTTAAAATTTGTAAATCCCGATCGGGTTGTTTGGCGTTGTGCAAGAAAAGAACAACTATATGATAAACAACTTGGGCATTTTAGCTATTTAATAAAACCTAGTTAAAATCACTCCATGAGCCCTAATCAATGTGGATTTAAAACCATCTAGTTTTTCAAATTATTTCCCCAAGATAATATTAATAATTTTAAACTTTTATAGCTGATGAGCAATACACAGAGTCATTCATGTTATTTTAACGATTACAGAGCCAACTATCCATTTGGGCTTATCCACGAATTAAACGAACTAATCTAGACGATCCAGGGATAGTAACGGAATTTTTAAGTACCACGTATTACAACTAGTTTGGGTTGTACACATATGTATTAATTACTTTAATGTGTTGGGGAATAGGTGTACCCATACTTTTGTGGCCAAAGTGTATAACTAATTAGGAAACTCGCTAGGGAAATCTGGTTTTCTTTGGAAGTTACTATCGTTGCCGACTTCCTGGACCTCTATCATTTTTCAAAATTGTTTTAGCTATTTGGTCATATTTACAACTGATATAAATGGGACTTTACAATTACATACAATTTATAAATAATAGTACTGATTTAAATATAGGCCTAGGTGAATAATCTAAAGCCTGAGCAGGTAGTAAGACCCAGTGATATATATAAAAGATTCAACTACATTCAAGTTGTAGATCAAGAGCAACTGAACTATTGAACTTTAATTGATAAATAAACTGCGCGTGTCAGTGGATCAAGTGACTTCGAATTTGAGGAACAGTGTCGTAGACGTAGCGATGTTGAAGTCGTCATATGATGACAAATACAGTCTGGCTGAGGAAGTTGTGAGGACGGAAGAAAGGAGCGTTTCCCACGCGACAGGTCCAGACAAGTCTCAGCTCTATGGATGCTGTGGAGGTTAGATCAGAGCGAGGACGACCCTGAACACCACCCACGTCACACGAGTGTTGCACGGGTTGTATCACCTGGTACAATGTGCTGTCAACCTAGTGACTCTCACTGGTCCGGTATCGACACACAAGGACAATGTGCCTCATCTCTCTCTGTCACCGCGTCTCGGTACTCGTTCAGGCTATTAGAGATAATGGAATAGGGATGAGGAAGGTGCCATTTTTAATAGGAAGGCACCCACATTTGCGTGGAGGGAAAGATAAACCATTCATGAAAAATCATCCTCAGTACACCAGACCGTAATTATATCCCCGAACTCGATGTCCCCATCAACCCAGTTCAACCCGAGTGTAACCATGAGACGACCCATGCGGGTCTGGCTTTTTCAATGTACCAGAATGGACCACAAAGTATGGTACATTCGAGTTAAATTAAATGCATCAGTATTGACCTGTAGAGAAAAAAAAAGTTTTAGCAAGGCTGTAAAACATTCGCCTTGTACCACACGGGAAACCGATTACCAAGCTTTCGCATCGAAGTCAGGCACACTAATGCTGATGCAACCAGCTTTGCTTTCCCGTAGACCCGCTTGGGTGGCTACATGGTCTAAGGTACTACTCTTACCAATAACGGATCGTGGTTCGATCCTCGTTGGATGTACTGAGGGTCACGTAAAGGCGGGTACACTTCCTCTAAATGCAACCTTCCTCTTCCCTAACCCATTAGCATAATTAGGGCATAAACCAATTACCCGAATGGCTAGTAAGATTTTCTCTAGAGTTGCTGTCACTTATTAATTTCACACGTACGAGTATAAAAGAACACCCACAAGATGTTATTAATAAGTTTGTGTTTTCCAAAAGATCCTTCCTACCAAAATACAACCATAGTTCTAATCCCGAGACCGCTGGAAACCAGCGGTGTGAATCTGACCTCACTCTTGTTGTTTGTTTCCAAAAGCTCCTTCCTACCAAAATACAACCATAGTTCTAATCCCGAGACCGCTGGAAACCACCGGTGTGAATCTGACCTCACTGTTGTTGTCTGTTTCCATTCCCGAAATGCCACTCGTTTTTTATCTACCTGTAGTATTCCTCAGACCTTGACGAGTCAACGAAGATCGTGGGGCCGCGCGGATACGTCTTGGCTCAGCTTCCCAAACAAGAACAAGCAAACATCGAGAACTGGCATTGGGCGAACATACCTCTGACGTCACGGCCGGACCACGCGCTCATTCGCCAAATAGTGACATGAGACAGCTCTCTCATTGGTCTGGAGGAGGAGTTTACGGTATGTAGATCAAGAATCGGAGGACGAAGAGTGACAGTTCGATCGCGCGACTAATATCACCTGGGAAATAATCTACAAAAATACCTGGGCTACAGATATCGAGGATAGATAAAACAAGACATCAACCATCTATGTTCTACCTTCACTATAAGATAATTAGGAAATAGTTTTGTGTGGGGTAGCAGCACACGACTTACACACTATTTGATTGACCTAAGATAACCATACTAACTCAAGTAATACACAAGTAATTGTACTTTATTTTTTATTTGAGCTATTTAAAGTTCACTTTCTGAACCGATTGATTATATCAGCACACGAGAATTTCTATGAGTGAGAGTGAAAGGGCCTAAAACTTCGCCAGTAGAAATATGTTCACATACCTTCCAGAGTTCTTTTACACGCCACAATCAGCATGGGAACTTCGACTTTACTTCCCCTCGGAGGAAGTTGTGTTACGGGTTTTTATCTATCAAGAAAGATACATTGATCCCAGCTGGATTTGAACAGGTCCTGAAGCGAGAACTCTACCACAAGACAGCCCAGCTAACAGATGAGCCTACGAATCAAAATCAACAACAGATTATGCTAAGCCCTGCCAGATATCTAAACTCGTTTAGAAAAAACACCCTAATTAAACCAAACCGGGATTCGAGCTCTAATCGGCAGACTAGTCTATTGCGAGAGTGACGTCTTAGACCATTCGAGCCCTGATTTCCTCACCATCGATAGACTAGTCTATTACTAGAATGACGTCTTAGACCATCTGAGCCCTGATTTCCTCACCATCGATAGACCAGTCTATTACTAGAGTGACGTCTTAGACCATCCGAGCCCTGATTTCCTCGCCATCGATAGACTAGTCTATTACTAGAATGACGTCTTATACCATCTGAGCCCTGATTTCCTCACCATCGATAGACTAGTCTATTACTAGAATGACGTCTTATACCATCTGAGCCCTGATTTCCTCACCATCGATAGACTAGTCTATTGCGAGAGTGACGTCTTAGACCATCCGAGCCCTGATTTCCTCACCATCGATAGACTAGTCTATTACTAGAGTGACGTCTTAGACCATCCGAGCCCTGTTTTCCTCGCCATCGATAGACTAGTCTATTGCGAGAGTGACGTCCTATACCATCCGAACCCTGGTCTCCCCGCCATCGATAGCCTAGTCTATTGCGAGACAGACGCCTAACACCAATTGGTCACTGAAACGAGTTTTGTGTGTTAGTTAGTATTAGAAAGCTTGATTATATGTTTGCCATTTTTTTAAATGCTCATATAATTTATTATTTTTATGTAATTTTTAAGAACTTAATGACGTTACCATCATCTACAAAAGGCCGTGAGCCACTTGTGAGGAAAATGTCCACCCAACGTATATGTAGCTACGTTTATTTGCGTTCAGCCAATCGGGAACAAATATTAGTTGACCACAATGTCTATATAACTATGTTTATTCTTAATTCCAATATTTTAAATCTAATTTTGCTGATGTTTAATTGAAGAAAGTCTCTTTTGAAAAATAAACCAAACGAAATCCGTCTCGCGGGCGATGAGCCGACAATACTTACTCTATACGAACTCTTGAGGCCCTTGGCCCCGTCGAGTGCAAGTCTAAAACCTATTTTGTGGGATATTAGGCTGATGGGTAAAAGGCGTGGCATTGATTCACAACCGACAAAAGTATCCTTCCACGCCAACAGGAACAAATGGATCACAAAATACCTTCTTATATTTATAATATACTTGACTTCATATTAAATTTTTTCTAGGCTGTTCTTATTTCACTTCATATATACACGTACATTGTAAGTCTCCTATTAGTTCCGTTCCCTTAATAACACGATATGGGATTCTCAAGCACAGAGTTTTAATTCCGGGTAAATATGATGTTTCATAATTATTTATTTTTCAACATTCTAATTTATTAACCTTCATTAATTTTATGTTATACCACATTGGCTGGCACATTGTGTCTTAACCATAAGTTTCGTTCGGCGTGTTCCTTCTTTCTCATCAGACCTGAGGATGATGCCGTTAGTGTATTGAAACATGTCGTCTAATTAACTGTGCAGCTCTTGCAGACAGAAATCAAGCAACAGGGAACTACAGCTAAACAATAAATTCAATTTTTACTTTTTAAATCTCATCATCATTCTGTAATTTCTCAAGAATAATACATTAATATTCAATATATGCATAGTCACATCATCCTTTGATTCTTTCAAATTAGTTTTAAGTGTAATTGACTCAAATGTATATTTTAAAATGTACCTAATTTTTAGATGTTTGTTACAATTTCAACATATTCATAATTAAAATGTGTCATAACTTGTAATTACCACTACTAAACTTTTTTTCAAATATCATTTAAATATTGTATATATATATATATATAATATTTATATTACATATTTATGTTTCTTTCACGTCAATCTAGTACAAATTGTCCAACTTAAATTCACTTAAAATGGAATTTTATTTTTGTTATTATTACAATTTTTGTGTTAATATTTTCAACACCCCTTCTAAGATAATGTATCGATGTTTATTAATTGTTACATTTTCTCTTTATGAAGCAAGCAGTTCTCTATTGAAAAATATCAATTTTATCGATATTTGATCACTGTTAAAATTATAGAGAAGGCGTGTATATAAACAGTGGAACCGTAAAACGGGGTGACATAGAACAGTAGGTGACTTTGAACACTTGTCTGAAATTTAATTTAAGTAATTCCTACTTCGTTATTAGTTGAGTTTTAGACTTAATTTTTTAATATAAATTATTAATTAAAATCTTCATGAGGTGGCACTGAATTTTATAAAAATCTGCCAAGAACATTTTTACAAAAAAATCACAACAATGCGAATGTTTTTTTAGCTATTTTTCAAAGTCATGTAAATTAAACCTGGAAAATGTGATTTTTCTTAAATTACCTAATTCATAATTTAATATATTATTTTTAGATGTTGTTGCTATAGAAAATAAAGCATAAATGATCCCTCCCTAAAATACCCTCTTTTTTTGCTAGCAATGTATATAGTGAGGTGACTTGGAACGCTTCTAGCTTCAGGTACTCCTGTGAAATAAAGGAATCAAAGTGAAAGACAGATATGCCTAGAAATTACAAAAAAACGCCAGTGTTTTTGAGAAAATCGACAATGTTTGCACTTAAACAAATTTTAAAATATAACTGCCATAGTTTGTCACTAATGTAATTTGTGCTAAAAAATTCTTTATCATAAATTAAATCTAAAATAAAAAAGAGAAAAGATATAATTTTGATTCTTGAACTAAAATGACTGTAAACAAATTGGTCTGTACATAGAGTGGGGTGGCATGGAACAATATTGAATATTTTTGCTGTAGGAATAGGAAGAACTTGGAACAGAATTTTTTAAATTCTTATTTTTTAAATTTGAAAGTTAAAAACATAAATACCATTTGATTAGAAGATATTTAAAATACAAACACTCACAAAAATATTCATTCAAAAGAATATGTATTTAAAATAAATAATAAGAAAATTCAGTAAAAGTGTTCCAAGTCTTAAGGAACTTAATCAACATCCTTCTATTCTTGAACAAACCGTTTCCGAAAATAAAATTGCAAAACAATCAAAATTCTTGAAGATAACCGTTTTTTCCCATGACTCTGCATTCCCACGCCAAATGAAAATGGCCAACCGTCTTAATGCAATATAAAATATGACCTGTGGTAAAACGTAAGTCGATAGTGGAAAAAATATAACCCATGCATAAATTTGGAATTTTGTACGAGCTTTGATAACATACCATAAGCTGGTCCCTTGAATATTCTGTGTTGGTCCATGGTACGGTGGACTCTGATGGGCTGAAACATAACAATCCCCTTTCATTGAGATGAATGAGATGGTTCATGCGCACACAATCATTACAAGCAATACACCCCTTGTTGGATAGAAGAGATAAATAGTATCCCATTTTAGGTAACACTCAAATTAAATAAAGAAAAGAGGAAGGTAAATACTAGCTGTCTGTCTTGTAGGCTGGTTTGATACCACTAGCAGTTTACAGCACATTGTCCGCTAGTGGAGCGGGTAGCGATAGTCAAAAACAGACATACAAATAGGCAGACACAAAAATAAAGGAACAGGCAGAGAGACAGACATAGAAAGAGGGACAGACATAGGGACAGACAGACATAGGGACAGACATAGGGACAGACATAGGGACAGACAGATATAAGGACATACAGATATAGGGGCAGACAGACCTTGGGACAGACGTATATAGGGACAGACAAATATATAGAGTAATAAAAAAACATACAGAGGTGCATATATGTATATATATATAGTGACATTATATGGGATCATTTAAAATTGTAAGTCCCACTTTTAAGCTTAGAGTCACATAAACATAATAATTTCAAAGTAAAAAGTTTCACGAGATGTCCCGACGCGTGTGTCCCCAGCCCCGGGTTGTCTAGTCAGTAGTACCAAGGTTACGACGTCTCACCTGAACCTCCATGGCGCGCAACTTGGAGGGGGAGGGACGGAATAAACACACCCACACCTACTCGCTCCTCTCTGTCTGGTCCAGATCTCTCATCATCCACCGGTCTGACCTTCGAAACAACCCACGGCCAACTCTGCGTATTTTTACAAGTCCATTTGGTTGGAGTTGTTTTATTATTTAAAAAAATGGAGGGCATTAACAAATCGAGACTAGAGACTTGAAGATGGAGACTAAACAAGACTTCTATTTGGAGATATAATTTTATACCGAGCCATTTATTTTTATTTTTAAAGTTCGTGGAAAATAGGTAGACCTACACGTGGAAAGATTGTAGGTTTTTTTTTCCACCACGTCTACACTACCCTTTCAGACATTCCGCATTTTAGTTTCTCCAGGAAGGGAATAGTGATAAAGGTGTAAATTAAAGTAAAAGTAACCGCATTTGAGTGCAGGAAAAGTTGGAAACAACCCTAATTACGCCTTGCCAATATAAGATCCATGGACCCCCTATAAATGCGGTTAGAATTCATAGATAGTTTTTACTTTGCCTAGAGAGCCCGGGTTCAATGACAACCATACATAGCCACACAAACATATAAAGTTTCTTTGGGGCGGGGGGGGGGGCAGAGTCTCCCCTTCCTTCCCCCACCATCCACCAATTACATCGTGTAAATGCTACCAAATAATATTCCAATATAGTCACTGGCAGCCATCACCATTATATTTGGTGACTTTTCATAATGAACCTTATTTAGATGACTGATCTAAGTCGCCATGACAGGACGTATACAAATTCACACCGTTCCTTCATCAAAGCGCGATTCTGTATTACAAAACAAGCCAAAGATGTAATATGGTGATGTGGCCTAGTGATTATTTTGTGAGATATCTAGCGAAATGGCACGCTGCTTGTACATCCATCGATGCCGGCAATAATGCGTCACACTTCCTTTTGTCTCTAAACGTACATTGGTGGACGGCCCTCTGTTGTAAGGAGACAAATAATTATACGTTGTGCGTTTCATTACCTTAGCTGGAATTAATTGTGTACACTTACCCCATTTGACGATATCACCTATTTCGAAATTTAAGCATTGGACGAAATTCATTGTATTACATTTTCAGCTTGTTTAAGTTTAAGTAACCACGCACTCTGAAGGAATAGGAATTATGTGAATAGTTTGTAGTATCTGCAATGTGATGCAAGATGGCATTAACAAGTACTTAAAACAAGCCTAATAAAAATGGCTTGATATTGAGTCTTTGAATTAAACCTCCCATATCACTCATGAGTGCCTAAAGTCCATTTTTTATTAGGACAATCAGAAAAGTTACTACATCTATTTTCATGTAATCCGTCAAGTCATGTTATCCTAATCTGTCACGTTTACTAGATTATATCAATGTCTAATAACACTGATAAAATTTAAAATGCTACCATTTTTGGCTAAAACAAATATACGTTTGTATTTTTTTAAAGCCCTTCTTACGAAAATGGGTTTGTTCATTGCCCCAGCCTTCTCGACGCTGAACCAAGCTATCGGGAATAGAATCGTTCAAATCCAGGCCAAGTTAACTGGAGTTGACTTTTTCACCAAAATTAGTTTCTGTCATCTCATCAGATGAAAGTCGGGGCTCTTAATCGGATACTTTCCTCACAATCATATGTTTAAGGGCACGTGTAGCCGTATCACACATTTGTTTTTGATTTTATAAATCACTTTTTTCTCATGAATGAGGTCAACAGGTCACTAATATACACCTTCCCTTCAATCAGGAATGTGATAATATACATATATTTTGTTAATATATTCAGTAGAGTAAAGTGGTATTTAATAAGCAAAGTGTCATGATCACTTTATCTTCTTTCGGCCCATTAGAAGCTCCAACTCTCAGTATTAGAAGCTCCAACTCTCCGTATTAGAAGATCCAACTCTCAGTATTAGAAGCTCCAACTCTCAATATTAGAGGCTCCGACTCTCAATATTAGAGGCTCTAACTCTTAGTATTAGAAGCTCTGAATCTCATTATTAGAAGCTCTGACTATCCGTATTAGAAGCTCCAACTAACAGTATTATAAGCTATAACGCTCAGTATTAGAAGCTCTGACTCTCCGTATTAGAAGCTCCTACTCTCAGTATTAGAAGCTCCGACTCTCAATATTAGAAGCTCCAACTCTCAGTAATAGAAGCTCCAACTCTCCGTATTAGAAGCACCAACTCTCAGTATTAGAAGCTCCAAATCTTAGTAGTATTAGAAGCTCCAACTCTCAGTATTAGAAGCTCTTACTCTCAGTATTAGAGCCAGATAATTCGTTAACTGTTAAAATATTATTATTTTTTTAACACCGCTTTTTACTACTCATTAGGGCTATACGCCTATGTACTAATTACCAAGTGAGTTAGGGATAAGGAAGGTTGAATTTAGAGGTAGTGTATATCATTTGCTTGGAAAGAGAGTGGGAAATGATTTAGGAAAACACTCCCTAAGTACACTCAAGAAGGATTTAACCATGATCTCACCATTCTCAGCAGTCTAGTCTATTTTTAAAGTAGCAACTTCAACCAAGTGGCACCTAAGTGGGTAGCTATGATGTTACTTATATAATAGAGATGTAAAAACTATTCTTGACTTATCCAATCGATTAGCCCCGTAGAAAAATTACATATTTTTTATCTCAATGTAAATACTGTGAAAGTCATAACCCTCCCTCTTTCACTGAAAATAAGAGAGTGCATTTTTTAAACGTTAACTTCTTAATCCCACTTTCTAATCTTATTTGGCATCACAAAAATAGACCATTTTGTCGCTAAAACATAGCCTAATTAGAAGTGTATGTAAAACTACGAGTATATTACGTTCGTAAGTTCATTTCAACCTTATAAGATTATCAACTGTCTTAAGTCCAGCCAAACCCTTTAGTTTAATTGGTAGCATGTTTTTATATTAAGCAAAGTTCCCAGTTCGATTCCCAGTTTGTTCTAGCATTATTTTAGTTTTTAATTCGTAAGCTGGCTTAATCAATATGTTTATAAGGGCCTTTTAAATATACGCTTTTTTATTTTGTTAGCACCACGAGAGGTTGAATTTATATTAAGTGTATACCCACATTTGTGTGGAGAAAGAGTAGGAAACCATTATGGAAAATCTACCATTATTACACCTGACATGGATTAAACCCCGATATCCCCGTTTTCAGTAATCTAATATATTGCGAGAGTAGAGCCTTAGACCGTGTATCCATCGAAGAGAGTCCTATATATTTAATTATAGATCTAAAGCATGGACAGGGTGCTAATGTCCTAATATAACTTAATTATTTCATACACACACCAAAGCCAGATCCCACACCCTTAACTGTATGCCCTAGAGAATATAACTACTAACCTAATTTACAGTTCCTCGTCGTGACAAACGCATTAGAAGGGTTTCTAAACATTTTCCCTTGAATAATTTCGCCAACAAATATGAATTTGCTACTTTTCTTTGTAAATGTATGTGAGTAATAAAAGGTAAAAAAAAGAGCACACGTTACTTTGTGTGCTCACACTAAATCATCAATAGACACACAAACACACACACACAGAAAAATGGAATCGTTTGAAGGTCCTCTTAGATAAGAAGCGAACACGCCAAAAGCAAATTTTTCAACAGCTATTTCTGTGTTGGTATGGGAAATTTTTGGCCCACTTATCACCTTAATTTCGATCCGTACGTACCCAGTTAGCAAGTCTCGAGGTGAGGGTGCCTCTCACCCACACGAGACACGTCAATGGGTGGGAGGGGGCAGACACGTGGCGGGGGTATTTAAGGGGGAGGGACATAATGGATGAACGTTTACAGAATTCATTAAAAAAAATTCCGCATGTTCTATAACCCATATGGGATATCGACACTTTATTATATTAATGGGGTAGGATTAAAAAAAGTCAAATTTGGAGGAAATGTGCCCTTCGTTTAAGGTGAAAGCTTACTAGTCCTACTTTGAGATACTCCACTATGGCTCAGTTGTATATGCTGCACCATAATGGAAACAATCAAGGTACGCTTGATACATTTCAAGGTAAACGAAGAATTCAGCCGGTCAGACACCTTATTTTTGTCGGTAGCTTGCCTGTATAGTAATTTAAGGGTTCCGGGTTCGATTACTGACGTGGCTGAAAAATGTATCATTTATTAAATGTGTACTTACGCTTTTACAGTGATGAATTAACGACAAAGTACTGGATGTTGTTACATTATACGTTTAGGTTTGCTTATAAGGCATGTGCTGATAAGTTGGTCCAGAGAGTTTACGTTAAATATCTCTAATAAAATAAACAAACATTAAGTATTTCAGGTCAACTGGGGGATTGGCTGACATGCGAATATACGATCCTAAGAGTCATGAAGAGACTGATATTGAATCAGACCATCGGAATTGGGTGGGTCATGTTGAGACGATCATTTTTTTCAAAATATGTATATATATGTGTATAATACGAACGAGTAGGGAAACAAAAGAAGGAAAAAACACATAAAATAAGATAAGAGTGAATAATTTTCAACGTTACGGGAAATGTCACAGTTTGGAGACTAACAAATGGATAGAAACACAGATCTAGCTAGCCTTCCATAATAAAATAAAGTAAATTCATAACAAGGCCACCACATAACATATACAGATAAATGAAGATGTTTTGATGATGTTGAAGTTTTAGAACCGCCTCAATGTAGGAATTTATATCTTCATGTATAACGCACCTTTAAGTTTGGATGGAAGGGGATGCAAGGCAAGGTCAGTGTATTAGCAGTTTTATAGCAAACTTTAAAAAATAAATACAATATTGCTCCAACAGAATCATAGGGCTATTTTTCTAAACATGATAGTCCTAACAGTTATTGAATATTTGTAAGAAGCACATTAAAATTTTAATAAAAGTTTCTTTAATTGAAAATAAAAAGCTCTCATAAAAATCTAGTACACCCTCAACAGATAGACAAGAACTGTTGATATTACCATGAGTATAAAATTAAAATCTATGTTTCTGTTTGAGCAATATTCGATTTATTTTGGCTGAAAAAATTGTTTGCCATGGAAATTGCAGACACACTGACCTTTTCTCGCGTTATTTTCCCTCTCACCTAATGACCAACTTTTATCCACTTACAAACTCCCCCTTAAAGAAACCTCACTGTAGTAGTTGTAGTAGTTGTAGAGTCCAGAGGACTACACATCCTTGGTAGGACCTTGTCTCATAGTCTTTACCTGAATCACTCGTTAGTATTGACGGGCCTTGAGGAATATTATCACCCATTGGACGCATCATTCCGCTCATTATCATAGTCTGAGTACCACTTGAATTCACAAACTGAAAGAATACACTGAATGCTATTCAAGGGAAAATGTCTTCAGGTCCACTTACACTATGTAACAAGTTTTAAAAATTTGTGTTTCAAAATAATGTTTTACAACATGTTAGAGAAATCGAATAAAAAATAGTATAATACCTTTATGTTTTATAGCATTCATAGTGTTTTTTAACAAGTTATCCGTTACCAATCAAGTATCGGTAAATATCAAAGAAAAGTGTGTATTTTTGTTTTCAAATATGTGTCACCTTTCACAGAACTATTTACATTATGTAACAAGTTGTCTAAACTGTTCTATCACTGGACTAGCATCCCTAAACAAGGTGTGTTTTTTTCTCTATTTGATTACAATAAATAATTAGGTACTCAAACTCTTGGCTTGTCATTCGAATAAAGTTCTTAAAACTGTCATCAGTCTTGAGATCCCCAGCCAATGAAGATCAGCCAACAGGTCGTGACCATCATGTTGAAGATCAGTCAACAGGTCGTAACCATCATGTTGAAGATCAGTCAACAGGTCGTAACCATCACGTTGAAGATCAGTCAACAGGTCGTGAACATCACGTTGAAGATCAGTCAACAGGTCGTGACCATCACGTTGAAGATCAGTCAACAGGTCGTGACCATCACGTTGAAGATCAGTCAACAGGTCGTGACCATCACGTTGAAGATCAGTCAACAGGTCGTGACCATCACGTTGAAGATCAGTCAACAGGTCGTGACCATCACGTTGAAGATCAGTCAACAGGTCGTGACCATCACGTTGAAGATCAGTCAACAGGTCGTGACCATCACGTTGAAGATCAGTCAACAGGTCGTGACCATCACGTTGAAGATCAGTCAACAGGTCGTGACCATCACGTTGAAGATCAGTCAACAGGTCGTGACCATCACGTTGAAGATCAGTCAACAGGTCGTGACCATCACGTTGAAGATCAGTCAACAGGTCGTGACCATCACGTTGAAGATCAGTCAACAGGTCGTGACCATCACGTTGAAGATCAGTCAACAGGTCGTAACCATCACGTTGAAGATCAGTCAACAGGTCGTGACCATCACGTTGAAAATCAGTCAACAGGTCGTGACCATCACGTTGAAGATCAGTCAACAGGTCGTAACCATCATGTTGAAGATCAGTCAACAGGTCGTAACCATCATGTTGAAGATCAGTCAACAGGTCGTAACCATCACGTTGAAGATCAGCCAACAAGTTGTGACCATCACGTTGAAGATCAGTCAACAGGTCGTAACCATCACGTTGAAGATCAGTCAACAGGTCGTAACCATCACGTTGAAGATCAGTCAACAGGTCGTGACCATCACGTTGAAAATCAGTCAACAGGTCGTGGCCATCATGTTGAAGATCAGCCAAATCTCACTCGCACATTATTAGCTCTCGCGATTAGAGGTGGCCGAACATATTCTTTCAGCCATTTTTTTTTTGCACAACACTACACAAACCATGGTCGCATGAAGATAATCCTCCTCAAACGCGGTGATCAACACGAGATAAAACATGTTATAATTTGTTAGACAGTTCTTAATCGTTTTCGTCAATACTATATAACATTTAAATGTAACAAGTTACAAAATAACATTGTTTTAAAACATCTTTTGTTACATAGTGGAAACGGATCTTTTTTAAGATTTGGTGACTTTGAAATATTTGGTGAAGCGGGCGGTCTTCTATCTCGACACAACTAAGCTCTCTAAACTACTATCAACTTGCTTTAATATCTCAATCACTCATTATATGTCAGGATGGCCGAGCGGTCTAAGGCGCCAGACTCAAGTATAGAACTTTCTCACTCCGGAAGTTCAAAGCATTCTGGTCCTCAGATGAGGGCGTGGGTTCGAATCCCACTTCTGACAGTGTTTTATCTAATTTTAAATTTACAGTTCTATCCAACGAGATATAAAATTAGCTTTAGCAACCAACAATAGTTTTCGTTGAAGTCAATAGCTTATTTAACTAATTATAATTCTATACTTATCAGTAATCTACCAAAATATCTATCAATACACAATTATACTATGCATTTTGTTAGTAAATAAGGTGTACATTTTGTTTTCTACATGATATATAATTACGTACTAGCCTGTATTCTACCTCTCGGCCTTCAAAGCCTGAAATAGCATCCAATCCTCGGAGAAGGTTGGCCAACGCCTGATGTAGAATTTTAGTTTGGTAAAGTTGTGTTTTAAGATCATTTAAATATCATCTAAAGGATTTGTATGTAAAAGTAAGATTAGGATTTTATAAGAAAGTAGGTTTGACCCAAATCTAGTTGAATCAATGATTGCAGAAAGGACCAAGATCCAAATTTCATAGTTTCGATAAAACAAAATAAAACTGTTTGGATGCAAAATGTATTGGATTATTCTAGATTATTGTTGGGTATTTTGAAGGGTTCATATAATTGTAATATTTCATAAATTTAAAAAAAATTATATCCAAAGCTCTGTTTACAATATCAATTTTAATTACTAGGACTAAGGTTCCTTCTGCAATCTACAGTGAAAGATAATTTCTAAAATTCTTGAAAATAACTTTTTTGTGGTTAGAGTATAAATTAAAATTAAATAACACTTGAGTGAAATGCAATTATGTAAATCCAACATTAATCAGTATTAAAATGTGTCATACAGTGAATAACAAAGTCATCACTGGTTCACTTGATTAAAATCTACATTACAGTATGCTTTAAATTACCTGCTTTTGATTATAATAGTTCTGTAAGATTAAGAATAAAGTCTACACCTGGCTAGGAGCATGTATTTAACTAAACCAAACAGTAAACATATTAAAACCTTTCAATCTGGCTTATCACTAGCTAATTAATATTTTCTCTGCATGTAATAATGCACTAGATAGTATCTGTTTTGATACGATTGCAGTTCTATAGCATGTACAAAAACAACAAGTAAAATGTATTTTGACAACAATAATTATTAAAATATTAAAATTTTCAAACACTTTCTCACAACATCTAAATAAAATGCTCAAAAATACCTGCTCTGTTAATCTTGCATTATTGTACCATAAAGTTAACAGCGTCTCAATGTGTGGTACAAGAAACCAACAATATCCAATACTAAACTCTCCTCATGCGAGCTCACAAAGTTTTTATTGTCCTCCTAATCATATCGTCTCTCGGTGGTAAGCCACTGGAGAATTTCGTTCCAAATTCTTGTGCTGCCTCTGTTTGTGGGACAAAACTCTAACTGTTCTTTATGCCTTCCATTTTCTTCACGGTAATTGGCACATAGCTTTCCGGGTACGCGAGAATATTTGCAAATGTAATAACATTTCTTGCCAATCTAAGCAAACCCAGGATGAGTGTGTCGCACACCAGCCCATTGATGAATGTAGACAAACTACTACACGTATACTATCTTCATTGGTATAGCGGAAATGATGGTAAGTAGCAACTTGAAAAAACACTTTTTGGTCTCTTGGAGCTAGCCTGGAAGTGGTTTCAACAAAACAACAGTTCCTTTTATACAATTTTGGCCACCAGGATTTAAATTCAAGAATGTATTTACATTATATTATCATAACGGTAAACTTATCTTGCACACTTTAGGTCATTATCATTTTTACATAATTATTGTGTACAGTATAAACTCTATAAGATTTCTTTAATTTTCGTTTAACCCCCCCCCCCCAAAGTCCCTATCACAGGGTAGAAGGGAATGAATGTCCTCTAATGGGGAAACATTTCTCAACCGTTTTAAATCTTCCAGAATATACCAAAGCCTGACCCAGTATTATCAAATTGCGATTTTTATTTTGCCCTGGATAATTGTCACTGAACAAATGCAGCTATTTAATATCAGGAGGTTCACGATTGCCCGTTTGTCCTTAGGAATTTTTCCCTTTACGAAAGTGCTCGCAATCTTTTAACTCTCTTATCAGTTACATCATGCAAACTGAAAAATGCTTATCTCCATACCTGTTTCCATGTACTTCCATTCATGCAGTAATACTTGCATGATTTGTTTTTCATACGAGTGTCCTCTTTACTTGGACGATGCCATCTTACATGACAACACACAAATAGGCCTTGTAGGTACAAATCTTGCTCATTTCTGAACCAATGTCTAAGAAATGACTGATAATGGAACATTTCACATTGTCACTGATGTTACTGCAGCACTTTCATGGGCACTTACACGCTTGGACAAAGTACTTTTCTGGTTTAACCTTTCCACTGTAATTTGTATGCTCTAAACTTTTTACTTTAGCTTTTTTAAAATCTGTTTTTCTTGTATTCTGAGCTGTTTGACACCCCTTATTTTATTCCCCTACCTTTTCAACCTCACTCTCGAGCCCACTCACTTTGTAACATAAAACAGTTTAAAACATTAAACTTATATCTAACCCACCAATTATTGATGATGAATGTTGTTGGTGCTTCCTTCTACTGATAGAAAAAGGTTATCAGTCAATACTTGACGTGTGCAGCTGACTGGTGAGAGCAGAAAGGTTATCAATCAATACTTGACGTGTGCAGCATGACTGGTGAGAGCAGAAAGGACCTCAGTCCTGGACTCGGGTCCTTTCTGCTCTCAAACATAAATTATTGTGCCTGTATATTCTACACGAGTAGTGAGATTGAGGTCCTTTCTATGCCCGAATGTAGCTCTTGCCTCAAGGAACATTATACTGCATAGACCCCATTTAGCCCAAAAAATGGACTCAGGTTTTTTTTGTAATCATTGATTCAATTGTATAGTTTTCGTTTGAACATATTAAGGTAGGAGTGTAAGGGATGCGAGAAAAGGGCAGTGTTTTACAGTTTTATTAGAAAACCTTTTTTGGACAAAATAAAACAATTATGGCTCCAGTACAAACATAGAGTTTAATTTTCTTCATGGTGACCTGGCGGTCTAGGGGTAAGGTGTCAGACCTCTGTGCTGGCGGCCGGGGTTCAATACTAGGTCCCGGCACAGATTTATATGATTAGCAAACCCTTCCTTCACCTCTGACAAGACATCTTGTGAATGTGGGGAATGCCAGGCCTCCACCGTGGTTCGGATTTCACGTTAAACTGTAGGTCCTACATTTCATCTCACAATCACCCTACCATTACACATTAGCGTAAGTGTGTATAACCCGAACGGGTAGTAAGACGCGGTGTAATAATAATAATATAATTTTCTTCACAAGGTGATATCAAAAGTGGTTGAATATCTGTCATGAGCATAGTGGTATTAGAGGAAGTGAACCCGCATTTGCGTGGAGGGAGAGTGGGAAACCATTGTCATTAAATCCTAGGACACCATTGACAGATATTCAACAACTGTTGATATCACCATATAAAGAATATTAAACTCTATGTATGTGTTGAAGCAATATTTGATTTATTTTGACCAAAAAGTATTGTTAATTATAAATCTGTAAAGATACTTAACTCGCGTTCCCTAAACTCCCACCTCAAAACATTAATTATGTTAGACTCAAGAGTCCAGGATTCAATCTTGATTGGCTGTAATAAGTGAAGGGTGGGAGGTGATTGGGTGTTGGGGGGGTATACGTGCTTGTATATTTTCTTAAATTCACTTGTTTGATCAGGGCTGTGTATGTGAGTTGCGGTCTAGAATTATTATTATTATTATTATTATTAGCACCGCGTCTTACTACCCGTTCGGGTTATACGCACTTACGCTAATGTGTAATGTTAGGGTGATTGTGATATGGAATGGAGGACCTACAGTTTAACGTGGGATCCGAACCACGGTGGAGGTCTGACATTCCCCACACTCAGGCCTATAATGGAAATCGTGTACGAATTGCGGCCCACTCACTTGAGAGAGAGATATAGAGAGAGGTATGAGTGTCGTCCACCTAGTTATCAGTGTGCTTTCTATCACGCTGTCTTAAATTTCAGATAGAACCTATCATCGTTTCATATTGATATCTCTCGTAATATCCAAACCTCCTCAGTTTTTGTCATTTAATGGCTTTGGCCAAAATTTGAACGTTTGTTGGGTTAAGTTAGGTTAGGTTAAGTCAACAGTCCGGGCTGCAATTCGTACGTGTCTCTAAAAATGTGGGGCCGCCATTCAACTGTCTCTTTAGAGGTAAGCAACTCGTGGGGCCGGAACTCACCTGCAGCCGATCAGGGGAGATTGTTTAAGTTGTAACATAGTCATGGCACCAGAGTGTTTGAGTAGCATGTACATTATTTCTCAGCAATCCACCACTTTGTGCACCGTCATTCGCACTGCTGATAAAAGTAGAATTTACAGGGAATGAACTCGCATTTACTCTTTGAGAGAGGGTGAGTGAGAAACAGCAGGAAGACCACGTTAGTAAACTCGGCTAGGGTTCGACCTCCGATCCCCCAAGCAGCGGCAGACCAGATATGACGAGACCACCACCTTAAACCATGCGTTCACTGGTGCGGGCTGACAGCTTGGTATGGTCGCGCTGCTGGGAAGGATCTCTCCAAAATTAGATCTGTTCAAAGAATGTACGTGAGTATACGGAAGAGAAGCAAGAACAGACGTTTCCGGTCCCGGAGTTCTTTGGCTCGGAGACAATCTGAGAAGTCAAGGTGTAGAGATCCACACCTAGGGTGGCACATTACCACACCAGGTTTATGTTGTCATACCAGCACTTATTATTATTGCTATTATTATGTGTTCTGTCTCAAGACAGGTCCATGCCCTAAACGTATACCATTAATGCGCCCTGTCCTCTGCCCCCTTCAGCTACCAGAATTTTCTTTTTCTCAAGTCATCCAATACTTGAATCCTCCTACTTCCTAAGCTTCTCTTTCCCTCAACCTTTCCTTCTATGACGTCGCGCAGAGGACAGTTTCTCCTAAGGACGTGTCTGGTTCAGTTTATTTGTACCAAAGAATCACATATTCTCACTCACTCTTTTGAAAACTTGTTTATTGGTCACCCTGTTGGTCCGCCTCATTTTCTCAAGTCTTCTCCAAGTCCAAATTTCAAATATGTGCCAATATTACGGTAGCTTTGATTGATTATTATGTTACCCGATCCAGTGGTATATGGCGCCACTCTCGAAAAGACAGGATTATCGGTCATATGAAATTTGGGTTTGAATCCTACCTGCGTGCATTAAAAGGGATTTTTCTTAAATAGTTTTCCATTCTCCCTCCAAGCCAATAAAAGTACAATAATTCCACAAAGTCTTACTTTCATAGCCCTGGACTTATTGGCGTTATTGAACTGTATTCATCCAGGATGGTTTGGAGGAAAGGTAAATAAAGGATAATTAAAAATAAATACTGTTAAATATTATTACAATTTTAAAAAGGGCCTAATTCTTAGATACTGATCAAGCGTAGTGAGCTACTGTTTTAACTTGACCATCATTTGACATTTCGCCTGTCTGTCCATCTGTCTCTCGAGATGTTGGTTCTAAGATAACTGTCAAACACGTGTACCAATTTTATCCAAATTTGGCAGGGACATTTTTTAACTAAGGCCGAATAACTTATTTACATAGTTTTACAATATGGTTATTTGTTTCAATATGGTGACCTCTCAAAAGGTTTTCCGCTTAACAGATCATCTCAAGTAATTTCAATTTAAAATTTTAAGTAACCAATCAAGTAGAAAGGGCGTATTTAAAAAAAAAAGTTGACATATTGCTAACCCTTTGTGGCGCACCGGTTTTAAAAGGCTGCCCCAGGAGAATGTACTACAGTAGAGCGTCAACTAACCGAACGTCACTCAACCGAGCGCCTGTGCTAAATACTGTAACATGGCGAACGAACGACGTGAGGGACATTCAAAAAGCCCGCGCTGTGCAGTGACCTTGCGCCACGGCCGACCGTACGATGCTCGCCACTACACTTCCGCTAACTGTTCACCTCACAAAGAAACGTTGTCAAGAATTGTTGACATGTAATACAGTAACTAATTATGGTATGATATATTATAGTCCTACTATGTATCAAGTTGAAACATTTAATAATACAAATAGGTTTTGCAATTTTTATTGTATTTTTATTGCCATAGTTGTTTTCTTTTTTGTTTTATGACTATTCTTAGCATTATTTAAGATATAAAACAGAAATTTTGTTTTGTGTTTGACTATCAGAACAATTTGATTATCCGAACTACCCTTGGTCCCTGTTAGTTCGGATAATCGACTCTCTACTGTAGTTAGTGAAACTTGCGATACGACCAATACAAGCTAAATCTGTAAGAAGGATGGCTTGTATTGTATGTATGTGTGTGGGCAATTGGAGATAGCATTAACCTTTCCTCTTAACCTTGAAACAGACATTTCTTAGTTTTCTTTACGCTCTAATGTTTATTTATAAGATAAAATGGAGGAGGGGAGGTTTAGACAGAATGTAGAAGTACAATAGTTCCATAAAACGACACAGACCATTGGATTTGAAGACGGCGATTTATACTTCCTCACGGACTAAGGCGGCAGCCTTAAAACCCACTTACTATGGCTATTCTCTATGAATATAATGTAGACCACCATTAAATATACTAGTAATTTGTTTTTTCTCTAACTTTATCACCAAGACAAATAAATGGTTTAATGTATCGCACATACTTTCTCTCAATTTTATCAGACAATTACTAAAACACTCATATGCCTTTTTAAAGGAAATAATATACACTGCTGCATATGCACTCCATCAAAGATTATACATGGAATAATATACCCTGTTACATAAACCATGAGAAAATAGGAACATCTCTGTCCACCAAAGACCAGAACAATCAGTTTTAATAATTCTCAGAGCAATAAAAAAAATTGTTTATAGCTCAGAAACTATTAATTTTATTAAAATATATTTCAAGTGAAAGATTTATACTTTTAATAGCTCTACAACTTAACGAGGCTAACTTGATTCTCATCTGAAATAGTTGCGGAGAAGTGATCAAAACTGGAAAACCCTACTTATGTAAAATAACCTAAAACTCATTTTTTGTGGAAAAATGTTAGTTTCCATTTTATTTGTAATGTTAAACAACGCCGAGAACTAAAATGTGATAAAAACGTTATAGCGGATTTTGAGAAAATTAATTTTTTTACCTCTTCAGTAAACTACTATTGCGTTTAGGATTAAATATATAGCTCAAAAAATCACATCGAAGGAACTCCATAAAAATCTTAGTTATCAAGTTTAAGCTCAATCGGTAAAATGGTTTTGGCTCTAATCTGTTAGACAGACAGACACACAGACAGACTGAGTAATGGCATCGCACGGAGAAAAATATGTTCTCTAATATTTTATACTCCAAAATATAAAATGCTTAAATAACGTTATATCTCTAATGATTTTCGCTTACTACTCAACCTTGCATAGTCTTTACACCAAGGGAAAGAAACGGACACAGACGAGCTAAAAGAAAACCTTGCGTATTTCACAGACACACACAATACTGAGAGACGCGAAAAGACGTAAAAGTTTCTAAAAGATTGAAACTCATAAATAAGCTCTGTCTTCCTACAATACAATGTGTTAAAAAGTTGATGTCAAAACGCTTAAAGAAAGACTGAGAACAGTGAATATGTGTAATGTACTGGAAGTTGGAAATGCGGCTGTCTCTTCTAGGAGTTCTACCGGAATATATCGTTCCTTGGATTGGGGCCAAACACACTCAGGCATTGTGGGAACAAAGAGCGTCTCTAATGTCTTGAATTGTGCACACATGAATTATTACTCACAAAGAAAGGGGGAAATATATATTCGCGCAAGTGATTATCCTTATACAATGAAAACCCACGAATATACACACTATTTTCTCACTGCCTAAAGTGTTTTATCTATAGACATGGTTAAACGCTGATTACGGAGAGACCAGATTGGATCTAACTAGGGTGAATTTTCCTATGATGGTTTCCCACCCTCCTTCCACGCAAATGTGAGTTGACTACTTCTAAAATGTTTTCCTCCTCATCCTTACCTCATTGTAGTAATTATTATGCGTGCGTATAACGAGGACAGGTAGCGAGACCCGGTGATAAAAAATTGTTACATCTACAGTCGTAACAATAAAAAACAAAGGGCTTATTCAGGTAGGTTAAGCACCAATAATTACTTTTTACTAAAAATAACTGAATGTCTAACTCCTGCACTGGTGTGCGTGTGGGCTAGATATCAGGCTCGTCTAGTTGAAGGCAATTCGACCAGCAACCCTCTGAGAACGACTGAGACCTCGTGAGGAGGCTATGATGTTTTGGTAGTGATTGTAGCATAGGGTGGCAAGAGGGGGACAAGTGACATGGACCTACTGAGCCAGAGCTTGTCTTAAAAGTAGGAACACCTACCAAAGGTGCGTGACACGTGACCTAGCAGTAACATGGTGGTAGCATGGCAGTAACATGACGGTAGCATTGCAGTAACATGACGGTAGCATTGCAGTAACATGACGGTAGCATGGCAGTAGCATGAGGGTAGCATGGCAGTACCATGACGGTAGCATGGCAGTAACATGAGGGTAGCATGGCAGTAACATGGCAGTAGCATGGCAGTACCATGGCAGTAACATGACGGTAGCATGGCAGTGTCATGACGGTAGCATGGTAGCATGGCAGTAGCATGGCAGTACCATGACGGTAGCATGGCAGTAGCATGAGGGTAGCATGGCAGTACCATGGCAGTACTATGGCAGTAACATGACGGTAGCATGGCAGTAACATGACGGTAGCATGGTAGCAACATGACGGTAGCATGGCAGCAACATGACGGTAGCATGGCGGTAGCATGGCAGTGTCATGACGGTAGCATGGTAGCAACATGACGGTAGCATGGCAGTAACATGACGGTAGCATGGCAGTAACATGACGGTAGCATGGTAGCAACATGACGATAGCATGGCGGTAGCATGGCAGTGTCATGACGGTAGCATGGTAGCAACATGACGGTAGCATGGAAGTACCATGACGGTAGCATGGCAGTAACATGAGGGTAGCATGGCGGTAACATGGCAGTAGCATGGCAGTACCATGGCAGTAACATGACGGTAGCATGGCAGTATCATGGCATTAGCATGGTAGTAACATGACGGTAGCATGGCAGTAGCATGGCAGTATCATTGCATTAGCATGGTAGTAACATGACGTTAGCATGGAAGAATCATGGCAGTTGCATGGCAGTAACATGAGGGTAGCATGGCGGTAACATGGCGGTAACATGGCAGTAGCATGGCAGTACCATGGCATTAGCATGGTAGTAACATGACGGTAGCATGGTAGTAACATGACGGTAGCATGGTAGTAACATGATGGTAGCATGGTAGTAACATGGCGGTAGCATGGCAGTAACACGAAGATAGCATGGTAGTAACATGACGGTAGCATGGTAGTAGCATGACGGTAGCATGGCAGTAACATGACGGTAGCATGGTAGTAACATGACGGTAGCATGGTAGTAACATGACGGTAGCATGGTCGTAACATGACGGTAGCATGGTAGTAACATGGCAGTAGCATGGCAGTAACATGACGGTAGCATGGCAGTAGCATGGCAGTAACAGGACGGTAACATGACAGTAGCACGGCAGTGCAATATAAGGGACGATATTCACATTTGACACAAAGCAAATCGGAATCATTTAGAAACATTAATTTTTATTTAGTAATAATGTTTGCTTCTGATGATGTTTTTGCCCTATTTAATCGAGTCAATGTTATTAGATATAATAGTTATATCCGTGGTAAACAACCCTTTTTAGTGAATTCTTTTTGGTGAGAAAATGCAAAAAAGTGGTGCTTTCAATGTTTTAAGGAGTTAAATATGTAACAAGAAAAATGTTCATCGTTTTACAGAATTAATAAAGCACCATTCCATTTATTACTAAGAATATCCGTGTAACTTGAACTGGTAATAAGGCGTGGTACTAATATATAGGCCTAAATATTTATTTTTACTAAGAAAAACTTAATTTTAAAATTTTAAAACACGATACCAATTTTAGGACGTGTGAAGAACAAACCTTAATAACTTAATCAATTGTCCAGCGAATTAAATGAACTAGTTTTCCCGTACGTAACATGGGTGACAAAAAGTGAAGCATGCAGCCATCACCTGACACTGACGGGGCGTGTGTCGTGTCAGTGGGCGCTGACTCACATATTTACATTGGTTTAACCTGAAGATACTTGTCAGATTACATATCACGTCATTTTGCTGGGCCCTTTCCCTCTTATATTCTATTTTAAACTTGCCCCTTCTGTAATTTTTGCACCGGAGTGTTTAACTTTGATCCGACTTTGTCCAAGGGAGTTGAGACAGTTTTTATTAGCAAAAATACATAGGATTTCATGTTTTAAAATAATCTGTGTAAATTAATCCTATCAAAACGTATTTATTTATTGTATTAAAAACCAGATTTATAAAGTACGTGACTGGACAATATATTTGAATAACTAAGCACTTGAATTAGAATAGTTTAAGTGGCAAACATCTAAAGGTGCTTAGTAGTAGTTGAAACATTTAACAGGCGAACTTTTTATTTTTATTACAGTATTTAATCTTAATAACCACACTGGTGGTCACGTAGATAAAGGCATCAGTCTCTCTTATCTGTTTAACAGACTACAAAATTGTAACATGGATGAATGAATGTACAGTGGTGACGTTTCTATTTATGACTAATTATGAACCACTGGTAGCTTAGTCCATGGGACATCCAACATAAGTAAGTTATGAACCACTAGTATAGCTTGGCTCCTGGGACATCCAACATTAGTAAGTTATGAACCACTAGTATAGCTTGGCTCCCGGGACATCCAACATAAGTAAGTTATGAACCACTAGTATAGCTTGGCTACCTGGGACATCCAACATTAGCGAATTACGAACCTATGGTAAGATCATCAAGTTGCTCAAGTTTTAGATCTTTATGGAGTTTATCTATCATTATTATTATTAGTAGTAGTAGTACCGCGTCTCACTACCCGTTCGGGTTATACACACTTACGCTAATGTGTAATGGTAGGGTGGTTGTGAGATGAAATGGAGGACACTACAGTTTAACGTGGAATCCGAACCACAGCGGAGGCCCGGCATTCCACACATTCACAAGTTGTTATTAATACAAGTCTTGTCAGAGATGAAGAAAGGGTTTGGCAATCAGACAAATCTGTGCCGGGACTGAGGATTGAACCCCGGACCCCCAGCACTGAAGTCTGACACCTTACCTAGACCGCCAGGTCATCTATCGTTTCTTACAAAAGTATGCACCTTACACGCTAGTATGGCTGTTTTATTTTGGACGAGCTGTAACTTATTTCTGATGATTTTAGCTGCGTAACCCCAGACTTGGCAAGCGTAACTTATAAAAGGGTAGATTATTACTTTATATATTTGTACTAAATTTTTAATTGATGGGGTTGTATCCCAGTTTTAGCATGATTACTCGAGCTAATTATCTTTAGTCTGGGTGTGACATTTCCAAGTTAAGTTTTTATCCGTGTGGGGACTGAGGTAA
Source organism: Timema poppense (assembly GCA_902141375.1). Classification (NCBI taxonomy): domain Eukaryota; kingdom Metazoa; phylum Arthropoda; class Insecta; order Phasmatodea; family Timematidae; genus Timema; species Timema poppense. Next base: position 36,393 of record CABFOV010002607.1, read on the forward strand.
TTCAACGATCAGGTGCTAGAAGGGTGGGTCCAGACACCCTTCAGGGTATTCTTGCTGGATGTTATGTAAGCCAGGGCTTCCAAATTTGATCAAGCCCGGAGGGAATTACGGAAATGGTCGAGCCGCCAAACACTGCATCGACATTATAAAACACCATGTCATGTACACACCTAACAAATATTACAACTCACTTGCTCGAGTTGAAAACAAATCGCTAATAATGGACAAACGCTATGCCTCGTGCAAACTTTTTCCCATTCTTCAGATTGATCAACAGGACGCTGGGATTCCAAACCATTAACACTAAACACTTAGCGAATTATTTTCAAGAAAGGAAACAGGAAGAGGTGTACAAATTATGAGGGAGTAATAGGAAGGTGTAGAGAGGAACAGCATGGATAGAGGGAAACAGAAGTCTACAATAGACTTAGTCTTTGCTATACGACAGCTGATGGAAAGAAGGTGTGAATTTGGGAAATACTTGGTAGTGGTATTTATGGATGGGGAAAAGGCATATGATAGCGTTGATAGAAATACAGTTTGGAAAGTGGTGGAAGAAGCCGAAGTACAAAGAGGAATTGTGATGAGAATGAAAAGAAAATGTGAGGATAACAGGAGCTACGTTAAGACAGAGAGTGGGAGGACGAAGTCGTTCCAGTTTAAAACAATTGAGTGAAGCAGGAGAGTACCCCCTCACCACTACTATTTGTGATGATAATGGAAATGGTCAGGAATAAAGGGACAGGAAACTCAGGGATGAGAGCCATGATGTTTCCTAATGACTTGAGTATATGGGGAGGGAAGAAAGAGGAAGTACAGCAACAGTTACAGGAACGGAATGAGGAA